>PVKA01035915.1:0-22249 GCA_004027165.1 Ctenomys sociabilis
CTCCTGAGTGCTGGGATTACAGGCATGCGCCACCACGCCCGGCATGATTGCCTTTTTATTTTTATTTTTTTTATTTATTCTTTTTTTTTTTTTTTTTTGTCTTTTTGAGACAGGGTCTCACTATACAGTTCAGGCTGGCCTTAAGCTCACTTTGTAGCTCAGGCTGGTCTCGAACTCACAACAATCCTCCTGCCTCAGCCTCCCGAGTGCTGGGATTATAGGCATGCGCCACCACGCCCGGCTGTGATTGCCTTTTTAATAACTTTTTATATTCGCAGTAAAGTGCTTTACCAGTTAAAGTAAAATATGGCACATTCAAGTTATTGAAGCAGAGTAGCAGTCCTTTTTTTTTTTTAGTGTATTCAGTGCAGGGTCTACAGGGTCTCACTATGTGGATTGGACTTGCAGTGATCCTCCTGTTTTTAGCCTCCCAAGGGCTGGGATTACAAGGCTGCACCACCAAGCCCAGTCTCAATCAGCACGCCCTAGGGGGTAGGCAGGCATGGCAGGCCCGAGGATTGGGGATCGAACCCAGCCTCTGCACGGCAGTCTTTTTTTTTTTTAATCTTTTATTTATTTGCTAGAGGGTCTTGCTAGGCAGCTCAGACTCATAGTGAGCTGTCTCAGCCTCCCCAGCGCTGGGATTACAGGTGTGCGCTACCTCGTCTGGTTTCGGCGGCTGGCATAGAGTGTCCAGTGTTCTGGTGCTGGCAAGGCATGCGGTGCCAGGGATCAAACCCGGGTCCTTGTGCTTGCCAGGCAGGCGCTTAGATTGCCGAGCTATCTCTCCAGCCCCAGAGTGGCAGTCTTAAAGGATGCAGAGTGGGGTGTTTTGTTTAAAAGTTCAGTATGCAAAGTTGTAAGCCTCTACCTCAGCTGCATATTTATTATATATATATATATATATATATATATATATTTTTTTTTTTTTTTTTTTTTTTTTTTTTTTTTTTTTTTTTTTTTTTTTTTTTTTTTTTTTTTTTTTTTTTTTTTTTTTTTTTTTTTTTTGTCTTTTTGAGACAGGGTCTCACTATGCAGTTCAGGCTGGCCTTCAGCTCGCTTTGTAGCTCAGGCTGGTCTCGAACTCACAACAATCCTCCTGCCTCAGCCTCCCTATTATATTCTTGAATCCAGTACCAAAGTTTATTTGAATGGAGTTGCTGAACAGTACCATAGCAATGATTTTTGGCATTTGAAACACTGGCTTGAAAACATTTTGACTTGAGGGCATAGTTTATTAGCAGGGCATTTAATATATACCAATAAGCAAGTGAAGTATTTTATTTTCTACACTGTACTATTTTTATTTTTTATGATGTATTTGGTACAGGGTCTCACTACTCAGCTCGGACTCATACTGATTCTCCTATTTTCAAGCCTGCCCAGCACTGGGATTACAGGCATGCACCACCATGCCTGGACGCTGTCGCCTGCGGGCGGTGCTGGGGATTGAACCCCAGTCCCTGAGCTTGCCTAAGCAGGCGCTTAGTCCCTTGAGCTATTTCACCAGGCTTTTATTGTCTAAATAATTTCCATTTTTAACATTATCAAATAATTCCAATTGGAAGCCCTCTTTCGAGATCACTTTAAATTGTTTTGGGCTTGTGAATGCGGCCTTTATCAGAATTATGGTTTTGCTCAGTTCTCCTAGTCATAGGGGTGAGCGCTGGTTGGAGCGACGACGTCTCGCGCGCAGAATACACACCTAACTCATGCCACCCAAATCAGCGCGTCTTAATGCTGCGAGTGCAGACACATTAGAAGCACTTTGCCGGAAATGCTTGCACCGTGGGATTCATATATTTTGAAAAAATCAAAAGGCCTGCGGCTGTAGCTGAGCGCACAGGCCCTGGAGCCAATCTCCAGGACAGCAAGAAAGGGGGAGGAGGGGCTGGAGGGCAAGGAACTAGATGGAAGGAAAAGAAACGAATGCTACTACGGCTGTGTGCTTTCACATTTTCTTCTTTTCCGCCGTCCTTGAGATTCTCCCGCGTTATATTACGGATTGGCAGTTCCTTCCTTCCTTCTTTCTTTCTTTCTTTCTTTCTTTCTTTCTTTCTTTCTTTCTTTCTTTCTTTCTTTCTTTCGAGACAGGGTCTCACTGTGCAGTTCAGGCTGGGCTTAAGCTCACTTTGTAGCTCAGGCTGGTCTCGAACTCACAACAATCCTCCTGCCTCAGCCTCCCGAGTGCTGGGATTACAGGCATGCGCCACCACGCCCGGCTATGCATTTATTTAGACACAGTCTTGCTGGATAGTCCAGGCTGGACTTCAGCTTGTCCTGTGGCCCAGGTTGGCTTCTAACTGGCCGTCCTCCCAAGTGCTGGGATCCCAGGCCGGCGCCACCTTGCTCTGCTTTTCTCGGTGGTCTTCTCTGGGAAGGAGAGACTGCAGTTCATCCGCCTTCCCTAATTAAAACGGCTATTGTGATTGCAGGTTTATTTTATTGGTTGGATGGTTGGGAGCTGGGGAGATAGCTCAGCAGCATATGTGCCTGGTTGGAAAGTGTAAGGTCATGAGGTTGACCCCCGGTACTAGGGAGGAAAAAAAAGAAGAATTTTGTTCATCGGTTGCTTGGTACATGCATACACACACATCTGTGTGTTTTTTTTTAAATTCCTTTATTTATTACAGTGTCTCGCTACACATCACGGATTCTTTTTTCGCGGGGGTGGGGTGTGAGCTCAGCCGGCCCTGCGGGGAGGGGCTGGCATGGCATGTGGTGCTGGGGCTCGAACCGAACCGCGGTCCCTGGGAGGCGCTCTAGACCGCTGAGCTATCTTGCCAGCCCACATCTGTGTGTTTGTAAAATAGTTTATTTGATATTTCAGATACAGGATCTTACTATGTAGTTTAGGCCCCCTTGGAAGTTCCTACATAGCCTATGCTGGCCTGGCAATCTCGGCAGTCCTAGGGCTCCATCTCTCAGGCGCTGGGGTGACAGGCATGGATCGTCATGCACATGTATACAGACATATATGGAGATTTTGTGTGTGCATGTGTGTGGTACTGGGGATCCAGCTCAGGCCCCTGCGCTTGCCAGGAAAGTGCTTATGCTGCTGAGCTGTCTCCCTGGCCTTGTGGGGATGTTTCTGAGGCAAGGTTTTGCTGCGTAGTTCAGGCTGGCCTTGAGTTCACTACGTAGCCCAAGCTGGCCTCAGACTTGCAGCTTTTCTCCTTCCTCAGCTTCCCGAGTTCTGGGATTACAGGCAAGCACGACTGCATTGGGCATATGCGTATGCGTGTGTATGTGTGTGTGTGCATGTGTATGTGTGTCTTCTTGAGACACAGTCTCACTATGCAGCTCAGGCTGGCCTTGAGCTCATGCTGCAGGCCAGGCTGGTCTTGACTTCACAACGATCTTCCTGACTATATATTTATTTTTCTAATTATTTTTGGGGTGCTGGGATGGAACACAGAGTCTCATTCATGCTGGGTTAGGGACCTACTGCTGAGATACATCTCTAGGGCCTTAGCTAGCAGGGCTCAATTTAAGTAATCTGTTTATTTTTATTTTTTGGCAACAGCCAAAGCATTATAATGAAAAGCTGATTGAGAGACCAGGCTGGAGGTTGGTGATGAGTGGTTGCCTAGTGTGTGGAAGGCCTGGGTTCCGACTCGAGTACCACCAGAGAGAGACAAAGGGGGGAGGAGAGAGACAGACAGACAGACAGACAGACACACACACACACAGAGTCAAGAATAGAGAGAGAGAGATGGAGGGAGAGAGACAGAGACAGAAAGAGGGAAGGAGAGAGAGAGAGACAGGGTCAGGGACACAGAGAGAGAGAGAGAGAGAGAGAGAGAGAGAGAGAGAGAGAGAGAGTTTACCTAGAATTCCAGCACTCAGGAGACTGAGGCAGAAGGATCATCAGGAGTTTGAGACCGGATTGGTGACTTAGGGCCAGCCTGAACTGGATAATGAGGTCCTGTCTCAAAAAGATTAATAATAATAATAATAATGATAACAATAATAAGGGCTGCCCAAATAGCTCAGCAGATTAAAACACCTTCAAGCAGGTACAGAGGCCAGGGGTTCAAGTCCCCAGCCTGCAGCACTGGCCCCACCCCCAGGCACACTGAGGCAGCAAGTAAGATTGGGAGTGGTGGTGCAGGCCTGTAATCCCAGCTCTTGGGAGGCTGTGGACAGGCGGATCACGATCACGACGAGTCCAATCTAGTAGTGAGACCCTGAACACCTGTAGACCCTTCCCTAAAATACAATCGTCGTCACCATCATCATCATCACGGGGCAGGGGAGATAGCTCATAGCACCTGCTTGGCAAGTGTGAGGTCCTGAATTTGATCCCTGTATTCAAATAATATTAATCTGGTTTGCTTTGTTTTTGAGATGGGGTCCTATGACGTAGTTCAGGCTGTCTTTGAACTCACTATGTAGCCTAGGCTGACCTCTACAAATTTCTTTTAGGACAGTGTCTCACTAAGTTACCCAGGCTGGCCTTGAATTTTGCGGTCCTCCTGCCTCAGCCTCCTGAGTAGCTGGGGTAACAGGTGTGCACCATCAGCCAAGACTTCACTGCACCCGAGCTCTTCTTAATACCCATCTGTCCCGCGCACAGCCGTCATCTGCTCTTATGCAAGGTGGGGCCCTGTGCTGAGCAGCCTCCTTCCCAGATCCAGGGGCGAAGTCTGCGTCTGGTGCGGACGCGGCAGAGGCCAGAGGCTGCCGTCTGGGCCTCCCACCCATGCATCCTGCAGCTGCACGGGGCCTGAGGCTGCCCAGAGCAGCACCTGGAAGTCCTCTCCGAAGCAGCCCCACCCCCCACCCCCGCTGAGCCACCATGAGAAAGCTGGGCCAGCCTCACACACTCCTCTTCCTCAGGTTCCTCCTACCAAGGGCCCCCACACCGGGGTGGGGGTGGCTCAGGGCCAACAGGCTGGAGATGGCTCTGGGGCCTCCCTCAGTGGGGGGCTCCGCAAGCCTGTGTGCTCCTCAGCACTGGGGACAAGGGCAGGGGTCAGTGCATGAGTCAGCGGTGGTGTCTTGGGGTGAGCAAGAGGACAGAGGACCAGGGCGCCCAGGCTAGGAGCAGCCGGCGGCCCTGAGTCGGTCCCAGCCTGCTGTGGGCTGCACTTCAGCGGCTCCAGCAGCACCCCTGAAGCAGGGTGAAGCACCAGGACGAGCGTTTCTTTGGGCTCAGAACCCAGGCCAGTGCCAAGGCCCACATCTGGAAATGGCTTTTCTGCTGGCCGAGTCCCCAGGCCACACAGGGCATCACATGGTAAGAGGCAGGAAGGGTGTGTGTGTGTGCACGCGTGTGCCTCCTGGCCTCCCTCCTGTGCTGTCTTGTTTTCTTCCAATCTCTCAGTCCCTTAACACCAAGCCACATCCTAGCCTCCCTCTCTTTTATTCTTTTGTTTTCTCTTTCTTTCCTTCTTTTATTTTGACACAGCGTCTTGCTATGTAGCCCAGACTAACCTCAAACTTTTTAAAAAATTAATTAATTCATTAATGGGGCTAACTATGCGGTTCAGACTCATAGTGATCCCCTTATCTCAGCCTCCTCAGTGCTGGGATTACAGGCATGAGCCACCATGCCCCGAGATCTGAGGCCAGCACTGGATCAAACTCCAGTCCTTGCACTTGCCAAACAGGCGCTTACACTGCCAAGCTATCTCCCCAACCTGGCCTCAAACTTGTGGCAATCTTCCTGCCTCAGTCTCCCAAGTGCTAGGATTACACGTGTGAGCCACCCGCTTCCCCCTCTCCTGCTACTGCCACTATAATTCAGTCAGGGAGCTCTGTCCTGATGACCTACCCTGTCGTGGTCATTACCCAAAGGCGGCGCTGCTAAACACCACTGTCAGGTGAAGTTTTCACCTTCTCAAATACCTCATCGTGGGGACTACATTTTAACATAGAAATCCCTGGGGGGACACATTCAAACCATTTCCAAACCATAGCACTAAATGTTCCTCATTGTCAAAACAGGGCACTAACCCTAGCATGGTGACTCACTTCTGCGACCCAGCACCCAGGAGGCTGAGGCAAGAGGATCACCAAAAGTTCAAGGCCAGCCTGGGGTACATAGTTCAAGGCCAGCCTGAACTATGTACAGAGACCCTGTCTCTAAACACCAAATAACCCAATAAATGGAGTGCTAACAACACTAATACGCACCCTTGGGCTGAGAGTGTGCTCCCAGCCAAGCACAGCACACAGCTCCAATGGGGCAAGCCAGCGTTAGCCATTATTGTCAAAGACCCTATAATTAGTGGAAGCTTGTCCCAGCCTCTTCCTTCTCCTCTCCTTCCCTGCCTGGGCACTCTCCAAGAAAAAAAGGTCCCTGTTTCCTTCCCCTGGGTCCCTTCCCCAGGCAGGGCTCAGCTCTCCCTGATCTCTCTGCTGACCGGAAGCCCAGGCCTCCAGCTGACCTGGCTGAGACCCTGGGTGGCCCTAGGGGTAGGGGGGAGGCGGAAGTTGCCTGTTGGTGTGGTCTGCGCAGCCCGGGGGACATCACCTTGGTGCGGGACCCACTGCTCCCTGACAGACAGCCGGATGTGTCGGATCTGTCAGTGGCCTTGACATCACCCCCGCCTCCCTGGCCCAGGGGAGACGGGGCGAACTGCTGAGCCAGGCTGCACGGGTGTGTGTGGGGGGGCACTTCCTTCCCAGCCTTCGGGGGCCCCAGAGGTCTGAGATTTCCGCTCTGATAGCCCTGCTGAGGAGAGCCCCAGTTTTCTTGCCCCTCCTCCCCTGCGGGCTGAACACCTGGTGCCCCGTGTTGCCCTGGCAACACATCTCCATCTGCAGAGGTTGCGGGGAAGTTTTGCTGAGGTCTAAGTGGACCCCAAGAGCTGGCCTGGAGCCGCATAGCCTCTGAAATCAAGCTCAGGGAAAGGAGTAAAATGACAAGTCGCTGAAAAAAAAGTTGTCTTCAGTACTGGCAATTGCACCCAGTACTGACTGAATGGTACCCCCATCCCCGTTTCTATGTTTGGAGATTGGACTCACCAAGTTTCTCAGGCTGGGCTCCGTCCAAGTTATGAACCTCTTTTTTTTTTTTTTTTAATTTTCTGTTTATTTTACTATTATTTTTTGCGGTGCTGGGGATTGAACTCAGGACCTTGTGTGTGCCAGGCAAGCACTTCTTCTACTGAGCTATCTCCCTGGCCCGTTATGATCCTCTTGCTCCAGAATGCTGGCATTACCACACCCTGGCTTCTTTGACTTTTTCTTCTTCTGTTTTTTGGCAGAACGGGGGATTGAACTCAGGCCCTTGCACTTGCCAGGGAAGGGTTTATTCCACTGAGCCATCTCCCCGGCCCCTTCTTTGACTTTTATTATCTCTTCTACTGAGGGGTGACTACACTGTGTTAGAGGCTGGCTGGACTCAGATGTTGCTTTTTTAGGACCGAGGCTTGAAGCCAGGACCATGCATGCGGGGCAAAGCCTCCGCTACTGAGCTATGCCGCCAGCCCCACACTGTCAGCTCGGCTTTTGTTTTCTCGTAGTTTACTTTCCAAGTCAAGGCCTCACTATGCAGTTCAGGCTGGCCTCCGCCTGCCTCAGCCTTCTGAGGGCTGGATCACAGGTGTGTGCCAGCACACCTCGTCAGACTGGCAGCTCTGAACCGCAGCAGCCAACAAAGCTGGGCCGTGGCCCAGCGAAGGGCATCCTGTGTTCCACCACCTCACATAAATGTCGTGTGCACCAGGGTGGAGTTACTATGCTGACACTGGCTTATTATTTATGTATTCCTCATTTTTTTGTTGGTGCTGGGGATTGAACCCAGAGCATGCTGGTGAAGAGCTCTACCCCTGAGCTACATCCCCAAGCCTGTTTAGTTTTGCAGTGCTGGAGATGGACCCTAGTCCATCATGCATGCTAAGTGCGTGTTCTACCACCGAGCTATTCTCTGTCTCCCCTTTCATTGCTAACCTAAATGTGCTTTATCTTAATATAAATTGAAACTCAGTGTGTTGAATGAAAAGATAGCACTGGGTGTGGCAGTGCGTGCCAGTAACTTGAGGATTGGACCGGCCGAGGGAGGAGCATCCTTACTAGTTTAAAAAGAGCCTGGGCTACACTGTGAGAATCTATCTCAAAAACAAAAGGAGAAGGGGGCCGGGGAGACAGCTCTGTAGAATAAGCACTTGCCTGGCAAGCGCAAGGCCTTGAGTTCAATCCCCAGTTCTGCAAAAAATAAAAATAAAATATAAAATAAAATAAAAATGTATGTGTGTGTGTGTGGTGTGTGTGGTGTGTGTGTGTGTGTGTGGTGTGTGTGTGTACTGGGGATTGAACCCAGGGCCTTTGCACCGAGCAACGTCCCCAACCTTGACTTTTTTTTTTCAAAATCAGATTTATTTGTTTTTTTTATTTTATTTTATTTTATTTTATTTATTTTTTTTTTTTTTGTCTTTTTGAGACAGGGTCTCGCTATGCAGTTCAGGCTGGCTTTAAGCTCACTTTGTAGCTCAGGCTGGTCTCGAACTCACAACAATCCTCCTGCCTCAGCCTCCCGAGTGCTGGGATTACAGGCATGCGCCACCACGCCCGGCTTTTTTTTTATTTTAAATTTTCATTTTGAATCATGGTCTCACTTTAGTCCAGGCTGCTCTGGAACTCCCGGCGATCCTTTTGCCTCAGCCTCCTCAGTAGCTGGGATTACAGGCTCTGGCATGGACAGCCCTGTGATAGCGCTAGCCCAGCGTGTGCAAGGCTCTGAGTTACAGCTCCTGCGCTGCACACGCTCCGCACACAGTGTGTACTTGTTCCTCTCTCTGGTGTTAGTCTTGGCGGTGCTCCCACAGGACAGAGCCCATACCTTGCGCATGCGAGACACTTGCTGTCGCCGTCGCCATCACAGAGCTACATCCTGAGCCTTTTTTCGGTTTCATTTTGAGTCAAAGTCTCACCAAACCGCCGAGGCTGGCTTGGAACTTGTGATCTTCCTGCTGCGGCCTCCCAAGTAGTGGGGAATATAGATGTGTGCTACCAGCTTTGCTATTTATTAATATTTTAATATTACTGTTGTCATTATTATTATTATCATCATGATTACAACACTGATTGTTTTCTTTTCTTTGAGACAGGGTCTCACCATGCAGTTCAGGCTGACCTTGAGCTCACCTTAGCCCAGGTTGGCCTCAAAGTCCTAATCTTTCTGCCTCAGCTTCCCAAGTGCTGGGATGACACATGTACCCCACTATGCCTGGCTTGTAAGAACTCATTTCTAACTAGGAAATCAAGAAATGTGTTAGCTTTTATTTTTTATGTCTTTACAATTTTTTAAAAAATTGTCAGCACAAGCTAAAATTTTTAAATAGCTCCTCAGGGAACACTGTGAAAAGCTTGGGCCCTTCTTACCCACCTCCCCTGTCCTTCAGCTGTCCTCCCCAGGGGGTGACACCTGTGAGGAGCACTTCAGGCCCTTCCCGGAGGTGGCTCGTGAGGCCACAGGCAAATGTGTGTGTATTTATACAGCCCTTAAAAAATACACTCAGAAATGGAGACAAACAGCGCACGGGTGCACTTGTCAGTGGAGTGTGTTGAAATGAATCCGTTTTGCATCAGAGCACATAGGACAATAGGACTGCGTTTTTATTTTCATGTTATTCTGTGCTCAGGATTCAACCCAGGGCTTCACAGGTGGTGAACACACAGTCTCTACTATTGAGCTCTCTCTGCATCCACATTTATTTATTTATTTATTTATGTTGTTCAGATAGGGTCTTGCTGCGTAGCACAGGCTGACCTTGAGCTCACAGCAATCCTCTTGCTTCAGTCCGGGTGCTGGGATTACAAGTGTGTGCCACCACATCCGGCTGTAGCCCCCACTTTAGTTTTGCTGGTGCTGGGGATGGAACCTGGTGCCTCGTGGATGCTCGGCAAGCACTCTACCCCTGAGCTCCATCCTCACGAGTTCTTAAATTATTCTTTTGTTGCGTCTCTCTAAGTAGCCCAGGCTGATCTTGAACTTGTCATCCTCCTGCCTCAGCCTTCTGTGTAGCTGAGATTACAGGTGAGCCCCACCATGTGTGGCTCCATTTTTAATTAATTTATTCGGTACCCTGTGAGCTCAGACTCGTAGTGATCCTGCTGCCTCGGCCTCCCCAGCGCTGGGATTGCAGGCATGCACCGTGCCTGGTTTTGGTGGCGAGCCCAGCACACCCAGGGTTCAGCGGCTGGCACGACACGCAGTACTGGGGATCGACCTGGGTCCTTGTGCTTGCCAGGTAGGCGCTGAGGCCGCCAAGCTATCTCCCCAGCCTCCGCTTTTATCAGGACATTCAGGGCTCCACTCTGATTTTCATTTTCTCTTTTCTTGTTGCATTGAGACACTCTTAGGTAGAATACACATAAAGAAGACAGTGAGCAGCCACTCCCTGCTTTTTATTGGTCCTACTGCAAGGTTCTGTGCAGCTTCCATTTTTGTAGTTTAATTTATTGTTGAGGAAGAACATGTATGCACATGCTATGAAAAATCAAAAAGTACAAAGGATACCCAGAGGGGAAGCAGAGCAGGCTTTCTCCCATCGCTCTCATCTCTTGGTTTCTCTTCCAGGAACTGCAGCAACTTCTCCTTCTCTTTTTCTTCTTTCTTTCTCTTTTGCGGTACCAGGGATCACTCCGGACCTCACGCTTGCCAGACGGGCACTTAATCTGCTGAGCCATCTTTCCAGGCCTCCTTCCTCCTTTTTTTCTGGGTATTCTGTGGGGAGTGTAACAGTGCTGTGGGGAACAGGAGTTTCGTCTGGTTGTTTGATGATATATGTGTTTTTGAGAAAGGGTTTTGCTGTGGAGTTCAGGCTGGCCTTGAACCCACTATGCAGCTCAGGCTGGCCTCCAGTTCACCTCAATCCTGCCTCAGTTTCCTGAGTACTGGGATTACAGGCATGCGTCACCACGCCCCGCCTGATGACACATGTGCACCTCCAGCCTGTCTGCAGCCCCGAAGGTGGTTAAGTGGCAAGTAGAGATGCAGACAGATTATGGATACACTTGCACAAATGGTAGGCTTTCTCTCCCCTGGAGTTGGAGATGGAGATGGAACCCAGGGCTCCTCACGGATGCTGGGCTAGCACTCTGTCACTGAGCTGCACCCCATCTCCTGGTAACTTCTTCCTTTTCTCTTTCTTCCTTTTTTTTTTTTTTTGGAGGGGAAGAGGTGCTAAGGATCATACCTAGAGGTGCTCTACCACTAAGTCAGATCTATATTTATTTATTTATGACAAGGAATCTTAAATTGCCATATGAGGTAGGACTCACAGTTGTAGTACTGCCTCGGCCTCCTGAGCCCGGCCTGTTCAGCTGGCCTGGTTCTCTTCATAATACGTATTTTTGATGGCGTACGTTTTGCGGAGTTGGTACAAGTGTATGCCATGCCTTGATCATTTTAGTTCCCTTTCTCCCTGCCTTACTCTCCCCATTCTGCCCCCATCTCCAAGACATCTGCTTCCTGTTTCCTCCCACTTCTCCTCTATTTTACTCTTTTATTTACACACTGACCATCTCAAGGAGGGAAACCATGGAAAGGCCAACTCCTGTGCCTGCCTTACTCGGCGTGCTGGGCTTGGAGCCTCCTGCATTCGCTCTACTCTAGGGCTGAACACAGTTACATTGTGTGTCTACGGCTCCCATTCTTTATCCATTTCTCTGTGGTGAGTTTGTTTCATACTGAGAACAGAATCCAGAGACTTCGACATCCCCAGGGGCTTTTTTATTTTTTATTTTTGAGACAGGGTCCCTCAGAGCTGCTAAGTTGCCCAGACCAGGTTCAAACTTTAGATCCTCCTGCCTCAGCTTCTCAGAGTGCTGGGATGACAGGCCTGCACCATCATACCCTGCTTGAGTTCTGGATCTTATCAAGGCAGAGGACAATCTTGTCTTTGGAACAGGTTGTGGCACGCTTTAGGGACTGATCTGTGGAAAGGGCACCCAGTAGACCCCTTATGGCTGTTTATTGTGCTGATACATAGAAGGTGCTTCGAGATTCCTTGTTAAGTAAATAAAGGCGACCCGCACTTCCCTCTTATTCCGGATAAGCTGGGTCTATCCAGCACTGGTTGAGGCCACCTGGATACCGGGGGAGCCGTGACGTCATGGGGAAGCATGACGTTACACGCCGGCTGGTTCTCACGAGTGGGGGCTGGGAGGGGCTGGGCAGAGTGGGGGGGGCGGACAAAGGGGCCCTGCGCGCCGCCCCCGCCGGCCCGCCGGACCACATCTGGAATTCATGCAGTCGTCGCCGGAAAGGGGAGGAGAGGAGGGCGGGGCGGGAGGGGGGGCCGAGGCGTCGGCTTCTCCGCCCCTTCTGTCCCTGTCCTCAAACCCGGGCCGCAGCCGAGCCCTGGCCGCAGCCCCAGCCCAGCCGCGGCCGCCCGCGGAGCGCAGACGCGGCGGCCCCTCCTGCCAGGGCGGGGACCCGGGCAGGCTTAGCCAGGTGAGCGCGCTGGGGGCCCGGCAGGGGCGGGGCGCTAGGGCTGAGGGGTCTGAGCGGGAGCGCGGCGGGTACGGACGCCCGGGGGAACCGGGACGCAGCGGGGCGACGGCCCGCGTCGCTGCTGCACGGAGCGGGTGGCCGCCGAGTGTCCCCCTCGCGGCTCCAGGCGGCCCCAGGCGACTCGGCCGCGAACTCCCAGACTGAGCTCCCCGCCTTCCCCGGGCAGGAAGTTGGCGCCGAAGACGAGGCGGAATCTGAGTGCTTTCGACGCTGAAGACTCGGGGAGGCGGGACGTGGATCGCCAAGACCGGGTTCGGGGGGGTGGGCTTGGGGGGAGGGGTGCTGCGCCCCGCGCTGGGATGTGCGGGGGGGACCTGGGGCGTAAGAGGTGTAACCGCGCACTGCAACGCAAAGTCAGGCGTGTGATCCTCCCCGCAAGGCAGACCTCACCGTCTGCGTCTCTAGCTTCGTGCCTCAGTTTCCCCGAGTTGTTGGTCTCTTCCAGTGACTTCCGCCAGGGCATGGCTTTGTTCTGGAAAGAGAGAAGAGTGACGCCGTGGCTCAGGCGCCTTTTCGTTGCCCTCCGGCCCAGGGAGGGCGCGTGGGGGAGGCACGCGTGGCGTCGCACACTGCAGAGTCCCGGGCCGAACCTCGCCCCCTCCTCCGGCACGAGTTGACTCACTCGGGGATTTCCACCCCTTCCCCCGCCTCTGTCCTTGTCAGGCAGATGCCACTTGCTGGGCCCACGGTGCCCCCCGTGGCGCCAGACGGGCTTTGGCACGTGGGGGTGTAACTGTTGCAACTGGGGCCTCTCCCCCGTCCCCTCTTGGTCCCTGGGAATCTGGGGGCGGAGCCCCGTGGCGGGTTCCACGGGAGTTGGCCACCTGTGCTCGACAGTGTGGGGGTCTCGTGCGTGTGACGGTCTCGGGGCTCGGAGGCGCCACCCCAGCGCGAGTGTGGATACCGCGCATTCTTCGGCCTGATAAGGAGGTCGAGAGAGTGCTGCCCGCGCGGGGTGGGGCGGGTTCTGCCACGGTCTCCATGGAGACGGGCGGGCTTTGCTGGGCAGGCGCTGCCAGGGCAATCAGGCATCCCTGGACCCTTTGCTCTTTGGGCTTGGACTGCACCGAAGAACCGGCTCCTAGGGTCTCCTTGGTTGGATCATTCATTCATTCATTCGTTCGTTCATCTCTCTGCCCCCTCTACACACTCTGAGGGCCTTTTTTTGCATCAGGCATCCTTGGAAGGGTTGAGAATGAAGTTGGTCACTGGCCGGCAGCAATATACATCATACAGTGGAGAGGCAGAGGGAAGACGAGATAAGGTCTTGATAGTGACAAGTGCTGTGTAGATAAACCACGATGCTGTAATAGAGTTTGAGGAGGTTGGTGCTCGAAGCTGGTGGTCGAGAGGCCCTTCTGGGGAGTGATCTTTACAGAATAATCTGAAAAGAGGCAGTTAGTGAAGGCTTTGGAAGGAGGATGGAGCAGGTGGAGGAGCGGGGATAGGGTTTGGGTGGGAGGTGGGCTAAGGCGCCGAGGTGGGGATCTGGGTGACTTTTGGGGAAGTCAGTGGGGTCAGAGTAGCCTACCTCTGGGGAGGTGAGTGATCAGGAGCCACAGCACTGGGGACACAAGGAGCCATGGATGGTGGTGGAGCTGGGGAGTGACCCTGGGAGTTTCAAGTTTAATGTCCCCCCTTGATTGAAAGTGGGTGTGTGGGGTTAACAGCCAGTGAAAAACCGAAAGAAAAGTAAGTGTGGATAGAGCTGGTCTTGGCAAGGGACAGTGGGACAAGTGGGAACTGTGACCAATGAGAACAGTGACCACAAGGTCCGCCTGTCTGCAGCAGGGAGGGACGAGAGGCGGGGAAGCCTTCTTCCTGAGCCTTCCTCCGGCCTTCCCTTCTGTTAACCTCCCCGGAACTGTGTTGTGTGGGTCTTCTCATCCCTCCAAGCCCTGTCACTTGGCCTCACCTTCCATTTTTTCAGGACTGGCCGTTCTGTCCCTTTTGAGTCTCTTTTCTTTTCTTTTTCTTTTTTTTTTAAAGGCAGGGATTCACCATGAAGTTCATGCTTTGATAGCCAGTAGCCAGGGCTGGGCTGGAACTTGCCATTCTCCTACCGCAGCCTCCCGAGTGCAGCCCACTCCTGGCTTCCTGAACCTTTGAGTGGAAGCCAGCACCGTCTGGGAAAGTGAGCAGGAGCCCGGCCTCAGAGTGGTAAAGCCAACCAGGCAGCCCTCTGACCCTGTGAAGGACGCTGCTTCTGCCCACATGAAGCCTGGGCCTGCTTGCTCTGTGGGAACCGTTGACCTGCCCAAGCCCCTGCCTTGATAAAGTTCTCCTAGGGAAGATGAGACTAGACTAGTGCCTCAGTTTCCCCTTCTGGAACCAAGATAGCTGCTCTCCTGCTACTGATTGCTTAGGTTCCTGGGTCTCTTTAGGAAAGAATACCCACTTTCGGGCCTGGTCCCTCAGGGGTGCAGGCTGAGCACATTTCTTATTTCTCCAGGAAGCCGCAGTAAATCTTTCCCGTCCCTGCCGCCAAACTGGAGAGGGGCGGTGACCCCCTCATGAGCTAAGAGGGGGCGGCGGCGGTGAGACAAACCCTGGGCTTTTTGCCCACCAGCTAATGTGCTTCCCAGGCCTAGGGAGGGACCTGGATGCTCAGGAATCAGGCCAGCGTGGGGGCGTCTGATGGGGTGACCCAGCGGTCACGCAGCGGTTCAGTCTGCCCCTCAGGGACTAAATCCACGCAGCTTTAACTCCTTGATCTGAAAAAAAAAAAAGCTGAGCACCATCACTTATAAACTGGGAGGGTGGGACGAGCCAGAAAGCGCCCCCAACTGGACCAATTAAAGCCTGAAGACAGAAAGCTCCAGCCAATAGGCAAATCGCTCAGTGGTCTGGTATTGAAAAATCTAGCCAATTAGAGTGCAGGCTGTTTCCGGGCCCGACGGCCAGTTTGTTAAGGTCGAGCCAACCTGAGATCGGCTGCAGCGGGCAGAGGGCATCGGGTTGCCCGGGGCCCTGTCCGGCAATGGAACAAGGGGCCTCTGTATGGCGATCAGGGCGGGGCAGCTGTCCCCAAGGACACGCACAAGCTCTTCTCTGTTCCCAAACTAGGACGGATGTCCCTCCGCCCAGAGGGAGCAGCTGCCTCTTTGGGGACAGAGAGGGGCGTCCGGGAATTTAGATGTCTGGGTGACCCCGGAAGCCCCATCACTCCTAGACTCACCCTAAGAACCGGCCCAACCAGCCTTTTGTGGACTGTTGATCCAGGCTCACACGTGGTCCTTGTCAGGCGGGCTTCCAAGGACTCCCCGTCTTCTTGGCCAGTTAGCTGAGGCGTGGAGCTGCCTCCCTGCACCCCGCAAGCCTGCTTCTCTGAGACCTCCCCCATCTCCACGCCTGTCCTGGTGTATGCCCCTCATCTACCCGGCCCATGGAATCCTTCTGCCGTTTTCCCCTCCGCTGTTTTCCTTGGGAGGGGGGCGTGGGTGACTCAGGTTTCCATGGAAGCGGGTGCCCCGCTCTTTCCCAGCGGGCTCATGTGACTTCAGCAGCTGCTGCATCTCCCCAGCCAGGACCTCCCAGATGGGTCTCTGGTGAGCCCCTCATCCCCACTACCCCCAGCCAGCTTTCCCCACACCGGATGTGACTAGTACTCCACCCTGTTTGTTCCAGGGGCCTCACACATCTGGATTTCATCCTGGCCAGGGAGGGGGTGCCAGCACTCTGCCCACCCCGAGGGACCCTCTGGCCCAGGGCAGAGTTAGATGGCGTTGATGAGAACAAGCTGTTAGGAGTCTGTCTTGGTTGAGTCAGCCCCCTCTCCCAGAAGGTTGGGTGGAGGGCACCCAACCCAGGGCCTTGTGTGCGTACGGCAAAGGAAAAAGAATAACGTTAGCTAATACTTGCTATGTGCTAAGCATTCTTCATGAATTTTTTTGTTTATAAAAATGGAGTCTTGCTATGTTGCCTTGGGCTCAAGCAATCCTCCTTAGGCTCCCAGGCATTAGGGTTATGGGTTTCTGGTTTCATGCATCTTTTAAAAGGTTGTTTTGGGCCAGGCATGGTGGCGCTGGCCTGTGATCTCAGCAGCACTAGGAGGCTGAGGCAGGAGGATCGCTGAGTTGGAAGCCAGCCTGGGCTACATAATGGGACCCCCCCTACCCCATAGTTTCTTGTCACTATTCTGAAGGAGGCTTTCTTGTATGTGTTGCACAGATGAGGGTGCTGAGGCCAGAGGCTGGGTGTAGAGAGCCTTGCCCAGTGGGCCAGAATGGGGTTGGGGATGGTTCAGGCTGTACCACACCTCCCAGCCCTGTGTCCTTGAAGATAGTCTGATGCTAGGAGTCTAAACCCCAGGGCGCCTTGGCGTCTCCCCACACTCTTATCTTGGGAGCGCCCAGGGCCTCCAGGCTTCTACTCAGCCTGCAATGTGTCAGTGGGTGGCAGTGACCTGGGCAGTGTGCTATCAGTGGCAAGGATCTCGCCGACCTAGGTCACAGGCCTGCGTGCGGCCTGAGGCTTCCATGTGCTGGAGAGAGGAGATGGCTGCTCCAGGCTGTCCCGAGGCTTTCCATCAGAACAGAAGGGGCGGGAGGGTGCCTGTCTGCTCCTTGGAAACAGGACTTTGAAAGAGTATCCCTCAGGGGCTGCAGTCAGTGCAGCTAGTCTCGCTGGCCCTACTACTTTCTGGAGACTTGTGAGAGTATATGGACATCCCTGAATGTCCCAGGTGGAAAGCAGGAGGGGTGGTGCTGCATGCCTGTAATCCCAGCACTCTGGAAGGCTGATGCAGCAGGATCCCAGATGCCAGCCCAGTTTGGGGATTTTTTTTTTAATGGATTTTTTTAGTATAGGGTCTTACAGGGTCTCACTACACAGATCGGACTCCTAGTGATCCGCCTGTCTGCAGCCTCCCAAACCCTGGGATTACAGGAGTGCAACACCACGCCCAGTGTGCGTCAGCTGCAGTGCTCCCTGGGGGCAGAGCTGGCAGCGCACGAGGTGCCAGGGATCAACCCCAGTCCCTGTGCCTGCCTCACAATTTGGGGAATTTAGCAAGACTGCCTCAAAATAAATTAAAAGGGCTGGGTGGGGATATAGTTCAGTCTCGAGTACCATCCCCATGGCCAAAAGAAGAAATGATAAATCCAGCTTGGTGCGGCCACTTGGTGAGAAGTCCCGGAGCAAAAGCCTTTTGTTTTGTTTGGGGGTTGGTCTCCCTATGTAGCTCACACAGGCTTCAAACTCCCAGCGGTCCTCCCGTCTCCAGCTCCTGAATGTTGGGATTACAGGTGAGCACCAGGATTTCGTCCAGCACAGAACCAGAATTTGAACCACTGTGTCGGTTGGCAGCAGCCACCCATGGCTCTGACCTGTCTGTCTGTCTGCCTCTGTCCTCTACAGCTTGACAGCTTCATGGCCCCAGCTGGCCACTGAGCCCCACCATGGGTGCTTTCTACTCCGAGTACCTCAACTCTGACAAGGTCTGGGAGCACTACAATTACACCAAGGAGACTCTGGACGTGCAGCAGACGACGTCCCGCCAGGTGGCCTCCGCCTTCATCATCATCCTGTGCTGCGCCATTGTGCTGGAGAACCTGCTGGTGCTCATCGCCGTGGGCCGGAACAGCAAGCTGCACTCGGCCATGTACCTCTTCCTGGGCAACCTGGCCGCGTCTGACCTCCTGGCGGGCACGGCCTTCATCGTCAACACCGTGTTCTCCGGCCCTTTCACTCTGAGGCTGACGCCAGTGGGGTGGTTTGCTCGCGAGGGCTCGGCCTTCATCACGCTGTCCGCCTCTGTCTTCAGCCTCCTGGCCATCGCCATTGAGCGGCACGTGGCCATAGCCAAGGTCAAGCTGTATGGCAGCGACAAGAGCTGCCGCATGCTGCTGCTCATCGGGGCCTCGTGGGTCATCTCTCTGGTCCTTGGTGGCCTCCCCATCCTGGGCTGGAACTGCCTGGGCCACCTGGAGACCTGCTCCACCGTCCTGCCACTCTATGCCAAGCAGTACGTGCTGTGTGTGGTAACCATCTTTTCTGTCATCCTGTTGGCCATTGTCGCCTTGTACGTCCGCATCTACTGCGTGGTCCGCTCGAGCCACGCGGATCTGGCCGGCCCACAGACGTTGGCGCTGCTCAAGACGGTCACCATCGTGCTGGGTGTCTTCATCGCCTGCTGGCTGCCGGCCTTTAGCATCCTGCTCTTGGACTATGCATGTCCCGTCCGGTCCTGCCCCATTCTCTACAAAGCCCACTACTTCTTCGCCTTTGCCACCCTTAACTCACTGCTGAACCCTGTTATTTACACGTGGAGGAGCCGGGAGCTGCGGAGGGAGGTGCTGCGGCCACTGCAGTGCTGGCAGAGGGCGGCCAGGGGGGCCGGGCGGCGGGACAGGACCCCAGGCCGCCGCCTCCTGCCCCTTCGCAACTCTAGCTCTCTGGAGAGGGGCACGCATATGCCCATGTCACCCACATTTCTGGAGGACAACACGGTGGTCTGAAGGGAAGGGCTAGGCCACAGAACTGTCAAGAGAGGGACTAGTGACCTCAGACAGAGGTTGGGGGTTGCCAAGCAAGATGCCCCCTACTCTGGACCCTGGGATCCGAAGACGGCCCCAGCCGGGGGAGCTAACAAGGACATGGAGTGGCCAGATGGCAGGGCTGCTGTGCAGTGCTAGAGGCCAGCATGGTGACCTGAGAGGAAGACTAGGGTGACAGCAAGTGGGAGGTCAGGGTAGGAGCAGTCTTACCACCAGGTACAACCGTGTGTGCGTGCATGTGGCACTAGCCTTGAACCCGGGGCCTCCACACTAAGCTACATCTGCATCTCTTTCCTCTCTCACCCCTGACTTTATTGGGTAAGGGGTCTGCAGAAGCAGCCCAGGCTGGCCTCTGTGTCTTGGTACTCCTCCTGCCTCAGCCTCCGAGTGCTGGGGTTCCAGGTGTGAGCCACTGAGCCCAGCTGCAGTGCTCTTGCTTTGAGACGAGGTCTCACTAAGTTGCCCCGGCTGGGCTTGCACTTGTGCTCCTCCTGCCTCAGCCTCCCTGGCTGCTGGGATGATGGGCATGTGCCACTGCGCTCAGACCAGATTTTAACACTTTCCTGTCTAAACCTCCACCCTGTCTCCAGCTCCTCTGTGTGAATGTATCATTCTTGCCACGTCCTGTGGACACTCTTAGGCCACTTCTTTGGATCCACTGTTCCTGGGGCTGGAGGATCCCTCCCTACCCTTCCCAGGCACAATCCACAGCTTCCCCAAACATTGCCAGCCTCCCCTTTGGCGACTTCTTCCCTTTTCTCTCCTCTGCCAGGAAAGGAAACCCTGATGTACAGATGGGGAGGGGAGGAGGGCCTGGCCCACGTCCTCTTGAACCTCATCTGCCAGTTGCACTACTTGAGACTCAGAAAAAAAGTCACCCAGGGCTGGAAAAGTTTCGGGGTGCTATGGAGGCCCCCATGGGACAAGGTGAAACAGGAGAAAATTCTGGGGGAGATTTGGCCTCTTCTGCCCCCTCCTATCCAAAAAAACCACTCTCCAAGCTACTTCACCCTGCATCTCCCCAAAACCTGGGCCCCAGGTTGCCATAAGGAAGGACAGCCCCGAGCTACATGGGGCGGGGGTGACCCCTCACCTGACCCCAAGGAAAGGCCATTGCGGTACAAAGTATATTTATGTGTGTGTGTGTGTGTGTGTGTGTGTGTGTGTGTGCATATGTGCACGTGTGTACGCTCCCTCCCTGTTCTCCATGTCCCCGAGTGGATGCAGTCCTGTGTCCCCTTGTTCCTGCCTGGGGGCTTCAGGCCTTGCCTGGACCCCTGTGGGGTCGATGGCTCATCTCCCGGGCAGGGAAACCTCACTCCTCACAGCAATATCTTGTGAATGCAGAGGCCGAGGGCAGGGGAGTCTGGAAGCCAATCAGGAGCCATTCAGGGCCCTGTACCCCTCAAGAGCTCCCCAGGCCGCCCCAAGCCCAAATTCTGGACCTGAGCCAATAAACGGTTCAATTTCTCCTTCCATGTTGGTTGTATCAGTGTGGGCCGAAGGTCGCTCTGCCCGTTCTGTGTCCCTGGCTGCCTCAGCCCTGCCGGGCGGGGCTCCAGCTTGCCCTCCTGCCTCAGCCTCCCAGGTGCTGGGATGAGGGGCTAGCACAGCCATACCTGGCTTGGAGTGGCTGCTGAAGAACACGACTCAACCTATAGCCCTTTTCCCGTGGGCAGCTTCCAACATCATCTGGATCCTCTGAGGGGATTCGTGAGGCCTATAGTGTTTCTGCTTTCTTTTGAAGAGGGCCTACGTGGTGGAGGCCTTGGATTTGATCCCTGGCATCACAAGAAATAAGGCCTCTCAGAAAATAGAGGAATTATAAACTAACAGAGATCTGGTTCAGAGAGGGTAAGTGAGGTGTTCAGGGTCACACAGCCTTTGGTCAGGAAAGCCTAACTTGAACCCAGCAAGCTGACTGCTGCTCCTAAGAAGTCCCCAATCTCCCTCTCTGCTGTGGAGAGAGTAGCACAAACCTTATACACAACCAGGAGAAATCTATATAATTCAGGCCAGCCTCTGACTCAGAGACCCTCTTGCCTCAGCCTCCTGAGTGCTGAGATTACAGGTGCACACTGCCAACCTGCCCAAGGGCTCTTCTGAAGACACGTCTACAACTTTGATGGGGGAATTCCAGGCCCCCAAAGTGGGGCTCCACCCACCAAAACCCACTCAGAAGGACAGAGGGTGGGAAAGGAGGTAAAGGCAGACAAAGGCCTAGGCCTGCAGCCCTCAGTGGAATTCCCCTCCTGAGCCCTCCCTGGACTGGGGCAAGTGGGGTTGGGGAACGCCAGAGTCAGCAAACTTTCCCCAAATGCTCAAATGCTTCCTCCTCATCTTCCCTTATTTATTTAACTATATTCTAATTTTGTTTTGGTTGAGGGAGGGTTTTGCTTTGTAGCCCAGGCTGGTCTCAAACTCTGAGCCATCCTCCTGCCTCAGCCTCCCAAGTGGTGGGAGGACAGTTGCGCACCATCATGCCTGACACATTTGACAGCTGCTGTACTGAGTGTTAAGTACTCACAGGGAGCATCAGGGGGCATCGGTCTGTGGTAGAGCCCCCTGGCTCTGGCTCTGTCTTTCTCTCTCTCTTGAGATACTGGGGATCAGACCCAGCATCTTCACAATGGGTTATATTTCCAGCCCTTTTAAAATTTTTAATTTGAGATGTGGTCTCTTTAAGTCATTAAGTTACCCAAGCTGGCCTTCAGATTGAACTCTTCCTGCCTCAGCCTCCCAGAGTGCTGGGACTAGAGGCCTGGGCCACAAGTAGTAGAGCTCTTCCCTACTATGCTTGAGGCCCAGGGTTCGATGCCCAGTACTGCAAAAAAAAAAAAAAAGAAAAGAAAAGAAAAGAAGGTAAGAAAAAAAAAGCGAGCAAAAGAAACTAAGGAGAAAACAAGATCGGGAAAGCAGCAATTTGAGGGTGTGGGTGGTATCGCAGGGAGGCAGAGAAAAATCTCTGTAACAAGTGGTCCAGATGGAATAAGCGCTTCTTCCCTGGCAAGCGCAAGGACCTGAGTTCAACCCCCGGTTCCGCCAAAACAAACAAAAAACCCAATAACTTGTTTGGGGCTGGGGAGATGGCTCAGTGGAATAAGCGCTTCCCTGGCAAGCGCAAGGACCTGAGTTTAATCCCCGGTTCCGCAAAAAAAAAAAAAAAAAAAAAAAAAAAAGTGGCCCAGATTCATTTGATAGATTTTTTTTTTAGGTACCAGGAATCAAACTCACAACCTCATGCTTGCCAGACAGGCACCGTGCTGCTCAGCTTTAGCCTACC
>PVKA01035916.1:0-22256 GCA_004027165.1 Ctenomys sociabilis
TTTTTTTTTTTGTTTGTTTGCTTGTTTGTTTTCTGAAGCTAGAGTTTAGGACACCACGTTCACCTTAATGTATAGTTGGAGAAGAGCATTTACACTTCAAGAGGGTTGTTTTATTTTTTTATTTTATTTTATTTTATTTATCTTTTTGAGACAGGGTCTCACTGTGCAGTTCAGGCTGGCCTTAAGCTCACTTTGTAGCTCAGGCTGGTCTCGAACTCACAACAATCCTCCTGCCTCAGCCTCCCTAGTGCTGGGATTACAGGCATGCGCCACCACGCCCGGCTCAAGAGGGTTGTTTTAGATAAGAGGCAGCCACATTGTAGGTATAATGGTATATAATAAAACTATTCTTATTAGTACTTGTAATTTAAGTCTCAAAATGCTTCCTTATTCAGTGAGATGCTTTTATTTTCCTCAGAGCTTATGAGAAACAAGCAGACTTTACAGATGGGTGAAGGGAAAACCCCAACCAACCTTGCCAGCTTAGTTGCTATGGTGATAAATGCTTTAAGAAAACCTCATTTATTTGAAAATATATTTAGAAATAATTGAGCCCCTTGAGAGCAAATTGTCCTAAATTCCCTCCATGGCTGTGCTTGACAGGGTCCCTTCAGGGGACCAATAGGCTTTAAAGGAGAATTCCTGTAATCAGGTGGCTCAGGAGCTCCTGTACAAGGCTAAAATCTCCATGATTAAATCTTTGGCTGCCAACCCCTGGCTTAGGATCAGCAAGGGTCCTCCCCAGCTGCATAGCGCCAGAGATTCAGAGCCATCTGGTCCAGTGGGTATTTTTCTCTGTAGTGATTATGGATGGATTGGAATTTGGTGTTGGTTATACCCAACATGATTAAGGAAGAAATACATACTAGAAGCTTGGCAAAGCACCATGGTAAGATAGGGGGGGGATATGCTTGACAGCTGGCCCAGGGAGCAGGGGAGCAGTGTCCAGGGCAATGTGTGGAGCCGCAGACTAGTCCTCTGCACCAGGGAAGAGAGAGATCCTTCTGAGCACACCTGCTCCGGGCCCATTCACTGCTCCATATGAAGGAGCACCAGGCCCACTGGCCATTGCTTCGTAATTTCCAGGCACATTTGACAGGCCTAGATTCCCCTGATAGGCTCACCAATTTCAATCTCACGGTGAACCTAAGTGGAAAGCACCATCATTGTGAACATTTTACAGTCAAACTCCTGTGTTAAAATGGCTAAAGGACTTCCCCAGTGTCTCAGGCTGGCGAACTTGGGAGGACCCAGTCCCCATGCTATCTTCCCAGTGGATGAGTGTGGAATAGGTTTCCTGCTCAGCCTCTGGGATGAGCAGACTCTTGAGCCTTGCTGACTTGGTAAGAGGGGTTTACACCCTGTTCTGAGTACACAGAAGGTATAGGTGCTCTATGACTGGGTGGGGGCTGAGAGCCGTTCCGCCCAGGGTGCCCAGTTCTGGGCCATATGTCACTCTCAGTGGACCAACAATAGTGCATAACTACCTCCTCACTCCCCTCTCTCATGCTGCCCTTGTCTCATGCTGGGAATAGAGAAATATAACAGGGCTCATGGGTTTCAGTAGTGGCTACTTGGCTGTATGCTCTGGGATCACCCTGCTGATGTTTGCACCCCAGTTCTACCACTTATTGTTGGTTGGGTCATAATGTCTTGTGCCTCAGTTTTGCATTGATAAAGTGGAGGTGGCAAAACTGTCTACCTCGCGGGGATATTCCCAAGGATTAAAAGTGTACATGAAGTTATTAGAAGAAAAGGTGTCCAGCATGTGGTTATCATGCAGCAAACATATGTTAAATGAATAAATAAATGTAATTCTATAGAAAAGTATTATGTCTCTTTTTGGACTTCTACTTTTATTTTCTTCATGAAGAATTCTGGCACATACATTTGTCTACTTGCTGTACTTGCCTGAGTTTATCACAAACATCTCATACTGCATATGTCCAAAATTCAACTTGTGATGCTTCCTTACCTCTACTTTTCTGTCCCTCTGGTTATGCAAGCTAGAAACTTTGGACCCATCCTCAATTTCCTACTTCTCCTTTGCCCACTGTATGAGCGCATCCTCCCAATTCAAACTCCTGCATCTCTCTCACAAAGAGTAAGTCACTAGCACCTTTCACTTAACCATCTACCTCATCATAGTGACCTGCTTCTTCTTTTACCTGGTCTTCACCCAATTCATTCTTCAAATGGAAGGAAGTCTTAACAGTACAAATTAGTTTCAAGTCAGGTCCTTACTACATTTTGAATAAAATTTGCGCAAAGTGCAGTGAAGCATGCCAGCACTCTGGAGACTGAGGCAGGAGTATTGCTCTGAGTTCAAGACTGGTCAGGGATGCATAGTGAATTTGAGGCCAACCCAAGCTACATCTAGACTCTCTTACAAAAAGATCTAAAGAAATAAGTAAGAAAAGAAAATAAAAATAAAATTTACATTCCCTATGCTCACCTATGAGACTTCCTCACTTCCCAACCTCTGTCCCTGGCTCCCTTACCACTATCTGAGCTCTCCTTGCTGCTGAGTACTCAGTTACATGAAGTCACTTCACTGACATGAAGTCACACACGCTCACTATCATTCATTCTTAAAACTTGATCAAGACTTCAGTTCTACAGTTGTTTCCTCCTCCCTCGGCCTTTGAGCTACTTCATAGACCTCTTGTACCTGAGCACTTGCACCCAGGCTGTGGGCTCTGTGCTCTTGCCTATGCCACCTCAGCAGGCTCTGTGCAAAGGTGCAGACTCTGTGTGTGGTAGATCCAGGGCCCCAGGCTCCCACAGCACCCATGTGCCTTCTCATGGCTCAGTGTGGAAGCCCCCACTCCTCAACCATGCTGTCCCTCCCCCAGGTGGCCTCCTAGTGCTTGGCTCCCCTGACTGCTGCCAGAGGGCCCTTTCAGGCAAGCCAAGTTTCATGCTTGGAGTGGCAGTGGTGCTATGGTTAGGATTGAAAATGTCTCCCCAAAACTTTTGGGTTCAAGGCTTGGTGCTTGGCACCACAGTACTACAGGTGAGGTTTTGGGGATGTTTGGATCATGAACAGATGGTTTACAAACCACTGATGGTTTCTAATTTTATAGAATTATTCAGGAGGGTAGAAACTTTAGGAAGTGAAACCTTATTCCAGGACAAAGGATCTTTGAAGGCTGTATCTTGTCCCCCATCCTGCTGGGGTACTGGTCACCACCAGGAAAGCAGCTGTCCTCTTCCATGTCCTTTCTATATAATGCTCTGCCTCATGATAGGACAGAAAATAATGGATCCACCATGCATTGAAATATCTGCGTGTAGGCCAAAACAGATCTTTCCTTTTTCAGAGTTTGTTTTCTCAAGTTCTCTGTCACAGGGATGAAAAGCTGACTAACACTGGATCTATTAATAATTTCCACCAGCATCCACTTTTCCTTCCCCTCCAGGTTCAAGGAGGATTCTTTTATACCTGAACATAGGTGTCTAGCTCGATATGTCACCTATCACTTCAGGGCAGAAGAATGAAAGGCTGGTCTGAGAAGCACTTGTTGGGTGGCACTCAGGAGGGGTATTCTGAAATACTGGCCACATGAGCAGGAGTCCTTAAACTGAGCACAACTGCCAGCCTGTTTGACTATGTCTGTCACATGAAAAGGAAGTAGAGATGTTCTTCTTTCGCCTCACTGAGATTTGAGGGACGTTTGTTACTGTAGCACAGAGGAGCTTATTCAGACAAACAGGACTTGGGAAAGCCGAGCTTCTCAGGTCAGAGCCATTTGCTTAGGCTCCAACATCCTTCTTGGGGAGGGCAGCAGGTTTGCAGGCCTTTCCCTTTCTTTTGTGGAGACCAAGGCTGAAACCATGGCAGAGAGTTCATTGTCACCTCATGCCTATCCTGACTTCTCCTTGTTTCCAGAACAAGTTTCCACAGGAGCACAGTGAGTAGTTCCTGGATTTACATACAGCTAAAAAAACACATTTATTTTTTCTTTTCTGGCAACAAGCACATCACAGAAGCAAGAACAAAAGCTGTGATGATCATTGGCAATTACAGTCCTGATGTTCTTTGAACACTTCCAAATTTGTGCTGAAACATGGCCAGCCTATTATTATTTGGCTCAAGAGCAGGGTAACTACACGTTAACAAGAAGAAAGAGTGTGGCTCAGCGCCAGCCACCTATGTTTTCAAGAAGATGTAAATTAGTGTTTTGTGGTGAGAATCCTGCAGAATAATTTTTTAAACATGGAGCAGTTTTGCCACCACATCTGGTCCTGCTTAGCTGTGCAGGGAGCCTGCTACACACAGTTCTGTCCGGCTTTGATGCTGCCTCTTCTGATCCTGTCTTCTCCCCTTTTCACCAACTTCATGACTGGGTTGCTAACAAACTAACAAAAAGCAGTGGTTAGTAGTCCATTTTTATTATTTTATCCAATTAGAAGACAGCCTTTCCATCCAACTCATCTTGGAAGCTGACCTCAGACTTATCTCCAGATTTGAGATAAAACTTAATCCTCCCATTAGGTTAAAAGATTTGGGGGCTATACACATCCTGTGTGTACATATGTTAGCTCATTAACACTGCTGTGTGCTTTCTATAAGCCAACCCATGTTGCTTTCAGGCTTTCTGACCTCCTTATCAACCCCATGGAGTAAGAGCCTTTACTGTACAGTTTTGCCATGAGAATGCTAGGCACAGAGCAGCAAGTGACTTGCCATGGTCACACACTAGCTAACTAGCACAGGATCAGAGCCCAGAGTCTGCTGCAGAATTTGTGAGCTTCCTTATGTATGTGCACTTGTGTTAGTGAGTTATTCTGACTGTTGTATACAAGGTAAAACAAATGCCAGGAGACAAGCTGCAAAGCAAATAGAAGTTCTAGTATTGTCCTTCTTGTGGCACATGGGATCGCTCAGCTCTTGAGCTGCACAGTCTGGAGATCAAGGTTGCCAGAGTTAGGAAAGACTGTGCAGGTTCTGCCAGGCTGCAGGAGAAGTAAGGTAAGACATTTGTCATTTGAGGAGTGGCTTTATTTCTATGATGATAACCCTGGAATTGTGACACTAGAGAAAAGTGATGGAAGGTTCTTTGTAGCAAAAAGATAAAGGAATTGAGAACACAGGGTGCTGACTGGGTCATCCATACAGACACTAAGGTCTCTGAATGATATCAAGGTTGAGAGGGAAGGAGAGAGTGTGCCTGACCTGTGGACCTCTTTATATAGTACAGGGAGAGCAAGAAGGATGGATGCTAGGGTAGGCTGTCTGTGAAAGGTGTTCTCCTTTGCTCAGCTGTGAATGTGGCTTGTCAGGCTGGAAATGAAAGAGATTCAGAGTAGAGGGTCACCTTGCTGAGCAGAAAGGATTGAGAATCATAAGAGGCATCCATAGGAGGGATACTAATGAGGGATTCAGAGAGACCCTAATATTTGACTTGATTTTGGAGAAAATGACAGTGTTAGCCAGGTACACTCATAGAAGGAAGTCATTAACATGGAAAACTCAGACAGGTATGGTGATGCTTGTCGTCCCAGTACCCTGAGAGGCTGAGGCAGGAACATTACAAGTTCAAGCCCACATTGGACAACTAGAAAATTAGCAAGACTATCTCAAATAAATAGATAAGTAAATAAACAGAGTTGTTGCTCAGTGTGAAAGCCCTGAGTTCAATCCATGGGGTGAAGGGTTAGGAGATAAAAGACTCAGCAAGGTTGTGCCTTAGGGAAAGAGATTATGATGTAAAGGTAGCACTGCCGCAGTGCAGAGAATTAGACAGCAGGGACTGGATCATGAGGAGAACTGAAAGCCAGTTTAAGGCAAATGAGATCTGTCCCAGGCACCCAGGGAAATATGAAGAAGCCACAGGCTTCAGCCATTCAGTGTTCCAACAGGATGGAGTATGACTGGGAGAAAGCGCCAACAAGGAAATTCTGGAGAGGCCTATACATTTTAGATGGAATATCTAAAATGATATCTGACAGGCCTGGGAGACCTGGATAATCCATGTGCACTTTTTATAAACAAGAAAGGCAGGGGTCAGAGGGTAAAGGTCAGAGAGTGGTGACGTGCATGGCAGGGAGCTGAGGTGAAGCTCATGGATGAGTTACAGTGGTCATAGTGAGCCTAGGATTCCAAAGGAAGAGAACCTGTTTTTGCCTGACTCTCCCAGAAGTCCAGGGAAGTTTATCCCTTCCAGCAACCTCTTCCTGGGTCTTGTTGGCCCAAGGTGAACTGTTTGCCCCTCTAGGATTAAATATGACAGGTAGATATGGAATACATTTTTCTTTTAAAGTAATCTGGCCATACATGGTGCTGAAGGCTTTTGACTGGTTCTCCAAGACTGTGAAGAAAGCAGCAATGTGGCTTCCCTGTGTCCTGGCAAAGAACAGAGGGCTCCAGAGCCAGGGCCCCAGGCAATAAGTCTGGCTGGGCTTGTAAGGGAAGTTTTCTGCCTCTGGAATTCAAATGCCACCCTATTCTTGTCTATAAAATATCTTGTTTATATGCAGTTTAATATTATTGTGCTCATCCATCTCATTTTAATTTCAATTTAACTTTATTTCCATTCCAACCATTGTTGTCAGTGAAAGGAAGAAGAGGTGCATGTTTCACAGTGGTATGGATTGTAGCCACTGTACTTGAAGGGTTTGCCCAGTGAGGCTCTCTTGGGAGACACAGGACCTGTGTGACAGCTGTTTGATACAAGCTGTGGGAACTTGAGGAATTTCCTCAAGCTCTAGGCACATTGATTTTCCCATCTGAGAAATGAGGGGTAATCACACATCTATAGCATGCTCCTGTGAAGTTTAAATGCTGTAAGACATGCACTATACTCACTAGCTTGCCCTTCTTCCCCAAGTCACAGTGGCTATTATATTAGGAGTATAATCATTACTATTGAGAATGAAGGGGAAATAAACCAAGAGAAGTTCCAAGGACTTCTCTAGAAGCAAAGTTGCAATGACCAGACACAAGCAGTTGAGAAAGCAGCAGGCACCCACCTCTGGGCAAGCTGAAGGTGCTGCATCTCAGCCATCTGTGTGTCCTAGAGATAGCTCATCAGCTGGTTCTGTTGGTAACAAAAGTGCTAGAGCTGCAAAGGATGGACATCACACACCACCTTTCGCAGTAGCACAGACTGTACTTGGTTTATGAATCTGCTGATAACTGAGTTTCTAGCTGAGTGTTCTGCCCTGGGCTTTCCCATGCCATTGATTTTAAACCTCAGAACTGTTGAATGAGGAGTTATCCGTTCAGCAGATCAGCAAACTAAGGTCCATTCAATGCCTGAAGTTAGATCAGTAAAAAGTGACAAAATCCATATCAAATCAAGTTCAAGTTTCTTTTGTTTTTATTCTTTTTTGTTTTATTTCAGTACAGAGCACTGAACCCAGAGGCATTCTACTACTGAGCTACATCTCTATCTGTTTAGTTATTATTTTGAAACAGGCTCTCTCTAAGTTGCCCATGGTAGACCTGAGCTTCCAGTCCCTCCAGCTCAGCCTCCCCAGGTGCTGTGATTCTACACCACATTCGCACACCCACTCCAGGTCTTTCTGCTGCATGATAGCACATGTTCTGCAGTAGTTCTCCTATGTGGTCCCCAGACCACTGCACTGGTATCCCTTGGGAATTTATAGAACAGCAAATGCTGGAGACTGGCACTCAGCCTGCTGAATCAGAAACTTGGACCCAGGCCCAGAAATTTATGTTTTAAACAAGAAATGACATATGGGAGGGTGAAATCATGAGATAATGCAGCAAAGAATACTCAGACTTTTTGATTTGGCAGTAGGGTTTGGGAAGGGGGAAGAAGATGAGCTTGAAGAAGGGTCTCTCTGAAAAAGACAGGTGTCAGTGGAAGCAGAGGAAGGAAAAGAAGTGTGAATTTGGGGAAAGCTGAGACAGGCAGATGGGAACTCCAGCACAAGAAAAGGGAGGTGTGGGTGAGCAGGGCAGGCCAGCACGGGAGTGCTTTGCTTATTCTGTAGCACTGGGAATGGCCCAGGTTCAAATCCATGTCATGGCATGCAGGGCAGGAGCAGAGTCCCTGAGCCCCAGCCTGCAGCCTTAGGCCTAGGTACTAGGCCAGCATTTCCTGGGTACACAGAGGGGTCCTGCCGGGCAATGCCCGGTCACAAGCCCAGGAGCTAGCATCTGAAAGTGAACTGATCTTGCACATGTAGAGGTGATCAGGCTGAGAGGAAGAACTGCATCTGTTCCTGGCTAGGAAATCTCCAGGACAGGCCACACACAGTCCCCGCTGTCCATCCTGCACCTGTTCATCTTGTTGCCCACTTCAAGATGCTGGAGTCTCCTGATAGAGGTGATTTCTAGGTTCTTTCTATCCCAGACAAAGAATTGGCCGAAACAAGTACGAATGGTGGCAAAAACTTCACTTTTATTAAAGGCAGGAAATAAGCAGGGTTTGTAGACCTAATTTCAGCCAAGTACAAACAGAAAGACGCCTTTTTACAAAGGCCTCCGGCACAGGGTCAGCAGCTATTAAGAGACATGATAGCTAATACTGAAGGTAATGGCCTGTCTTCACGTGCCCCATGCTGGGATCACACCCAAGTACTCCAATCCTGCTGTAGTTGTGGAGATAAGTCCACTTGCAGAGCTTTGGGGACTGTTCTGCCATTGTCTTAGGACTAATAGGCTGTTCCTACTTTCCTACATTCCTATCTCAACCTGTCCCTCTCAGCTTTTGCTTCATTAAGAATATGGTGTGTGTGTGTGTGTGTGTGTGTGTGTGTGTGTGTGTGTGTGTGTGTGTGTAGATAATGAGGATTGAACCCAGGGCCTTTATACTGAGCTCTAGCCCTTTTAGAATCTTACTTTGAGAGGTGGTCCTGCTAATTCACTAGTTTGCCCAGGGTGGGCTTGAACTTGTGAGCCTCTTGCCTTAGCTGCCTACAGCTCTAGGATTGCAAGAATGCACTATACATCTGAGAGGCTTCACCACACATCTTCCCTGGTCTTTTTTTATTATTCATTTTAATGAGACTTTTATTATTACTACTATTATCTTTTCTTCCCTGGTCTTGAAGCTTACCTTTATGCTTTGCTGTCTGCCTGTGCAACTGCAAGTCAACCCTACTTGCCAATCCCTAAAGTAGCTCAAGGACAATGCTAGGCATCTCTTTCCTCCATTCTGGCTTCTCAAAGCTTTCCTGTTGGCCTCTGCCTGTGCTCCTGAGTCCTGTCCCTGACCCTGGGCTCCAAGGCCCTCTTCCTGTCCTGGCTCCACCTCCTTTGGGTGCCTTATACTGGCTGCCTTCATTGGTGTCCAGAAAGCATCTCAGTTTGCTCTCAAAGCCTGGCTTTAGCACTCTGCTCCTAGGGGAGCAGCTGCAGACATTTCCTGCAGGGTAGGGTGCATACCTGAGCTCTTGCCCCAAGATCTAGCATTCAAATCTGTCTTAAGATACTCAGCCAGCTATCAGCAGACCCTGCAGATTCAGATAGTAATAAGCACATTGATCTGGATATCAGATTTGCTAACAACAAGCAACCATCTGCTCTGATTTCTGATCTTGGTCTCATTTAAATTCCTCATTGCCTGCTGTGCCTCCAGTGCTAGGCCCTGACCCACACTGTCTTTTTCATAAGGTATAATTTGTTTTACTTCTTTGGTTCTCTCTGGGGAAGAATCTGATCTTGTCCTTTCTTGGCTTTTGGCTTCAACACATCCCTCTCAGTGCCTCAGATCCGGGTGAGCTTGCCCTGATTCACCTTCCAACCTAGACCCCAGGCTCCAGAAGAAGCAGGTATCTGAGTAGGTTGGGCCTCAAAATACAGACCCTTGTTTCCTCTCCCTCTTGTGGCCTGTGGATGCCTGCAGACGGGGTGGGGAGGAGACAGGACCCTGCGGTGTGGTTAGAAGCTGGAGATATCCTTGCCAGCTTACATTTGATCTAATGATGCTAAAGAGAACAAGTGGCCAATGCAGCCAGGCTCCTCTTTCCTTTTCTTTATAAGGTGACCTTGGTCGTAAGTGGAAAGCTATTTCAGAGTACCACTAAATTTAAAATACTAGAGGCAGCTAAGTATAATTTCCTTTATCCCTGCTACCCATGTCAAATGAATTAGAATATTTGATAAATGTTGGGTAAGGATTTGGACCTATTTGTGGGCATACTCAAGACACAATTGTGCAGTAGCAACAGTCTTAGGAATCATAAGCAGGATCATCAAGCTTGCTAACAGTAGCTGAGCACCCACTGTGTTCCTTGATTACTTACAGCAACTCAGAGCTCCACCTTTTGGAAGGGCCTGGAGATCTGATAAGAATGGGAGCTCAGGTTGCCTATGGAACATGGCCATAGGCACATGACTGGCCATGCAGCAAAGCCCTTTCAACTAAAAGTTACCTTCCCACCCTAACTAATGTCACAGGCCAGGCCCTCAGCCTCCTCATGGGTTCCTAGATACAGCCTTGCACAGGTGCCCAAGTGGACTGGCCTTGGGCTAATGCTGAATCAGATTAGACAACAATGGCAATAATACCAACAACAACAGAACACAAAAGACTGGTGATTTATTCATCCACAATAAAAAAAAAAAGCTGTCAGACAAGATATATTTGTGTCAAGCTGCCAAGGACAGCCCTTTGCATGGCAGCTGTGTTGCACTGTGGGGAGAGAGGAACTTCACTACTGTCTGCCTGCCTGTCAGCATCAGACACGCAGTCCCATCACATCAGCTTCCAGATGGGTCTGTCTGTCCGGATGGACTGAGCTCAAGCAGATGGCAAGAGGATCTGCTCTGTCAGAACTGGCTTCTGGGACTGTTTGTTTATGCTAAGTTAGCATAAAGTTAACCATGGCCTCTTTTGATTGAAGATCCTAACATGGGGATTAAGCTAAGGCTCAGTGGCCAGCTCCAGCCTGACTTCTGACTACTGAGTACTGCTTGCAAACTAAGAAAATATATGGATGTTTAAAATGGTTCTTAAAATATCAAAAGAACAGTATCTTACAAAGTGTGAAAATTGCCCAAAATTTTACTTTCAGCATTTGTGTGCGGAGTCCAATTGGAGCAGAGTGTGGCTGTTCACTTGGGTACTGGTTCTGGCAGCTTTGGGGCTGAAAAGTGACAGAGAGGGAGCAGTTGGGGCCATAATGCTATGACCTTAAAAGCCCAAAATATTCTCCAGCCAGTGTTTTGCCAGGCTCCAATACATGCCAGGTAATGTATGTTTTAAGGCCACAAAATCTGGATTAAAATCTACAGCTAAAATATCAAGTTCTTTGATCCCAACTGAGCAGTTACTGGGTGCCGGGAGCCTGAGGCAAGATTCTCACCCAGTTCTCAGAGTCACCCTGCATAATGTTTCATTGTATCTGTTCTGGGTGGATGAGGAAATTGTGACACTTCCCAAGAGGGCCCTGTGATCCAAACATGTTGGGTGGAGGTGGGTTTCTCTGCATAGCCCTCTCAAGAAAGTAAGAAAAGTATGATCAACCTTTGAGAACTTAATAATAATGACAATCAAAATTGTGCACGTTTTCTCTTCCCCATCACACTGCCACCTCACTGTACTTTTAAAATATCAGGTTTTCTTTTATGAAAGGCAGCCATTCATTGGCAAGTTTAATACGATACTAGCGAGTTGCAGGCTAAGTACTTTCTCATTAAGAGAAATAGTTAGACGTTACAAAAGAGACAAAAATACAGAATGTAAGTAGTGAACACACTCACATGTACAGAGAGAGAAGAAAAGTTGTGTGGCTCTCAGGTATGCTGTGCAGGCTACTGTTTTCAAACAGATGAGGAGGCAGGGACTCTGGTCTCAAACACAAGCAACAAGGCCCACACTGGGTGTGGGAGGCTTGAGCCTTTGCCTGCTATCAGCAGGGCGATGCCAGCACTCAGCCCCAGCCCGCGTGGCCACATGATGCCCACAGCAGAGCCCAGGCCTTCTGGTTCCTCAAAGGAAGTCATTAAGCCCCGGCTTTGTGTGCACTAAATTATCTGGCTTTTAAGTAGCATGCAAACCATGTAACTCTGAGCTCCAGGACACACAGTGTCAGTGAGTGGACAGGAGAGACCTCCAGGCTGTTCTTCACAAACATACAGCTCTCTGAGGCGAGGTGTAGCTCTCCCCGAGGCCGAGGCAGAGGCCTTGGAGCACGTCCTGGATGCCCCGCATGTGGACGCACAGAGAATCGCGTGGGGGGGGGGGCAATTATCCGAATGGTCTTGTGCCGCTGCTGCGTTGATGCATTGTAGCAGTCTATGGAACAGGATTTGTTCTCCCTCAGGGTTCTGACTCCTGATTAAGTCTTTTCTGCCTTTTAAAATTTCTCTACCGGGTCTGATGATTCTTGCCAGCTAATTTGGTTGGAGTTCTGCACTGCCTCGCGTGCCCATGGAGAGAAAACCAGGCTCGAAGCCCCGCACGGGCACCTGTGCCAGCTTCCTCTTCCAGGCATCTGTATCACCCTGCCTTGTCCAAAAGCCACCTAATAGACCCAGGTACACGCCCCTCACTCAGGTTACTTCAGAAATCTTAGAAATGGCAAAACAGTTCAAGCTGGGAGGAAAACATATTTTTTGCATCTATTGAATCAGAATTCAAAATATCTTCTGAAGCTCAGCCTCAACTCAGCCAAAACTTCACTCTGTTTGAGGCCCCGAGAGGGAATCCGGGAAGTCTTTGTCTGATTCGCTCTTGGTTTCCAAATCCAGGCTTAGTTCCCCTGAGGCTGTCACCTAGATAGGCTGGTTGACTCCTGAGGAACTGTGCTCAGCCTCCTGAGACTGCCTATGGGACACAGCACACTCAGCCTGATTTCCAGGGGTACAGGGTAGGTAGCACATGGATAGCCACAGAGTAAATTACAGATGAATTCCAAGGGGCTTCTTTTTCTGTTTTACCAGCTTCTGTCTCAGTTGAGCTCCTCTGTACCTTGAGGCCACATAACCAGAAGTCTGAATTTTCCTAAGCAAATCCTGTTTGCATTTGTTTCTTCTTGTATCTCCACCTTCTAATACATAAAAACATTTTCTATGCACATAAGTCCTCCTCAGATGGGAAAATTAAGCTCAATTTAAACACCAAATTGCTTCCTACAATAAACTTCTGACACATTTACAAAAGATAAAAATATAATTTTAGAATGAAAAGCGAATTGCCCTTAGGTCCTTGGTACTATGTCAGCTGTCACAGAACACCAAAGCCCAGAAAGAGAAGTCAGGATCCAGTGAGTGTCACCTTGGATATGGGCTGAAGAAATGGGGAAAGGGGTAAGAAAAGAGGAGGCACAGGGTGAACCGCCACTATGCAATGGCTCAGCTGCCACTGAAGTCACCATGAGTTGCAGACCCTAGATCTCATGTCCCCAAGCTTCTTGCTTTCAAAGCGGAAGCAGGATGTAAATTGTTCAGGTCAAAGGAGGTGGGTGGACAAGCATCACAAGTCTGGTGTGCTCCCCCAGCACACCTTGCTCTCCCTGCTCCTTCACTCAGTTTCAACAACTCCAGCAGTTCTACGCACTTTCTTATCCCCAGTCTGTCATGTCAGCTGCAAGTTCTGCTGCCCACTCACCTCCCCGCATTTGCCTGTCAACTTCAGTGCTCAGTCCTGATTGTGAGCATCTTTCACCAGATTGCTGCAACTATCCCCAGACTGATCTCTCATCTCCCTATTTATCCTTCTTTATTGTGTCATTTTCTAGTTTAAAATCTTTTGAAGATTTCCTCTGGTCCAAATAGAGCTTAGGGGCAAACTAAGCTCTATTTCTATAGTCAGTGTCCTACTACTTTCTCTCCACTGTCACTCAGCTGCCTTCACCAGGTTTCAAGACACTGTACAGGATCTTGGCACATGCTAGAACATTCCCACTCCAATCTTTGCCAATATAATTATTTCTTGCTTTCCAGCAGGAGGTTCAAGAATTGTCTTTTACCCTAGCTCCTGCCTTCTTACCAGGACCCCATTATGTGACATATAAGAACCTTAATGTCAGCTCATCCCTCTTCAGCTCCTGACCTGCAGCAGTAAGATGGAAATAATAGATCTGCTATGAGCAAATGAAGTCCACATGTCTGAGGCATCTATAAAGAGGTTAGCAAATCATCAGATCAATCCGTGGCTCTAGTCTTTGGGCTTTACTGTATGTAGAAGTAGTAGTGGTGGGTGGGTCTGCATAGGAGCTAATGACATGATGAGACCACACTGCCTAGTTTTGAGTCTGGAGTTTACTAGCCTTCCGTATTTATAATTTTTTCTTATTTTCTTAATGTTCTTATTTCTTTATCCATAAGCTAAGCATGAAAAGTGGACAGCAAGTTGAGGATTGGGTGAGTAGGCCCGAGGGAAAGGTATGGAGTGGTGCTAGGCATGCATGGTACTTGCATTGTTCCTGGCTGGGACTCACTTTTCAGCTATGCAGAGCTTCAGAAAGATTGTGAATGTTTTGCAGGGTCATCAAAGAGTCCCAACTATTTATTCAAATGTGACATAGTAGCAATGACACATTTAGTGGCACTACTATTAGCCCCTAAGCAATTGGAGGAATTGAACAAAATTGATCACCAACAATTTACTGATTTATGAAACAGGTCACTTTTACCTCTTCATTAAAATAAATTAACCACAGTGCAATATAACACGGGCCTGGTTGAACAGCCTGGTCAAACCTTCTCTATGGAACACAAAGCTTGGTATCATGTAACACCCCAGATGATTTCCCATGACTCCTAGTTGGGGTTTGTTATGGTGCTTCTGGGAGCTGATCATCTGGGGGCAGGATGACAGATCAGGTCCTAATTTCAAGGCCTGGTCCTCAGGCCAGATATTTTAGCCTCAAGATCATTATTGGCTCATCCAAAGAGGATCATCCCTGTGATGAGTTTATTTTGATCAAATACACCTGAAACAAAGGTATCAATTGCATTATGTCAATTCCTTACATAGTAATGGAGACCTTAGGTAATTTTTAGCATTCCCCCTTACCAGCAATTGTAGTAACAATAAAAATAGCTATTTCTTACTGAGTACCTACTCTCTGGGTGTTGCCTATGTTTAATCTAATTTAATGTTAAATAATCCCTACAGATCCATACTTTAATTCCCTGGAAGATGAAAATAAATCCATGACAGTTTAAATAATTACTCTAAGTTCATAATATTATTGGTGAACTTTATTTCAATTGCTAGGACAGGAAATCAAGGAAGCCTTGCTTTAGAACAGAGGGATTGAGTGGTTAGAGAAATATAGGTTTATCTTCTCATAAAACAACCAGAGTAGATATGCTGCTGGACTGAGAGACTCGGAGACAAGATCCCAGGGTCCTCCACACTAATAGGCACTGTGTGATGGGTAAATTTAATTGTATCAACTTTCTTGACTTAGAATCTATCTTACAGAATGGAGATACACACTTCTTAATGTATTGGCATATCAAGGAGCTGTGGCCTGAGTGTATATGTTTGGTTCCTATCCACTTTCTTTTTGGTGGCTTTCTCTGGTTTCTGGCTACCCTGAACCAAGAGTCTTTGCTCCATTAAGGCTTTCCACCATGAGGTTCTTGCCTTAGAGTCATAGACCATGCATGAAATCCACTTAAATGTGAACTAAGATACACCTCCCCTCCACTGAGTTATGGGGGTTAGTGTTACATACAGCAATAGGAATACTGGATAATACTGGGTGCTATCTTGTGCCTTGAACCCCCACACAAACATTGTTGTCCCACTGGTTTTCTTGTCAGAATACATCAAGGAACCTGTTACTTGGTAATGGAAGGTGGAAAATTCAGGGAGCATACAAAGCCACAGGTTTGGTGAACTCTGCATCTATGGTCATGTAACAGTGTCACTGCATAGAGAAACCCTGGGTTTTGCTGAGAAGCTTCTGCTATTTCACATGCCACTACTCCTTCCACATGTCCTTCTCCTTGCCCACAGGTATGGTGTGAATCAGGCATCATCAAGAGACCATAATACAAACCCATAGGCCCACCCTGGACACAATGACTGAACAGTATTGCTGTCTACCAGACTTTGCAAAACCATGTTATGAAAAATTGATTAGAATTTCAGAGTTTTTGGGTTCAATAGTTCTCACTTCTTTGAATTTTTTCTGTGCAAAGGGCAAATTTGAAACACTGAAATGGAACATGAAACTCACAGTGCTCCCTCCATATTCCTGAAGCAGGCTTTCCAGGGGACACAGCTTTCACTGTCTCTATCAGCAGAACCTCAGTGCAGTGCTGTCATAGAAATGGCATCTGAGTCACTCTTCTCATTCAGCTCTCTGTTTCTTTTCTCTGAAAACACATTTATCCCAAAGAAATAAAAATATCCATGAAAAGAGGGACTCTGATGTCAGTGTTGACTCATTTTCTGGCTCAGAACTCCCTTTGATTAAACGTCATTCGCTGTCAAATTTAACTTGAACAGAGACTTAAAAAAATGGCCGCTACGGAAACCACTTGCAATTAAGTAACCCTTCTTTAAATATGAGGAACTAAATATTAGCTATTACCTAATTACTTCCTGAAGCCAGACCTTCTGCTTAGTTTCTTAGTAGGCTGCACCTTTGGAGATGGCTTAGGTAAAGGCCTTTCTACAATAGTTTGCCACATGTGAAGGACACACACAGGTATGTATGTACATATGCATACATGTATACATATATATATATATATATATATATATATATATATATATATATATATATATATATATATATATATATGGCCAGTTTTGAAAAACTTGATGAAGGATTACTGAAAGTAATCCTTTGAAAGGTAAAAGATAGTACTACCTCAGACCATTTTGTTCTGTTCATGTTTTAAACAATTTCTGTTTAATTTCTTAGGTTAGTGAGAAGGTTTAATATAGCCAAAGGTAACTTGGGAATTGAGCTTCTCAGTGTATATTTCAGCATGAAATTAGCTGTGCAGAATTCTTCAGAATGAATGTATCACTGGGTCAAGATGAGACACTGCTGCACAGCTTGAACGTCTTTCTCCATTATTTTTAGGAAAACCTAAAATTTTTACTGTGATGGCTCATTGTGGCATGAAATGACATTGTGGAAGGCAAATAAACATCACTCATGTCCTCTTGGTATCCTGGAAATAATCAGTGTTTTCTTTCAGGGCAATTTTGGAAGTACCACTTGCCTCTTAGTTCACATCATGAACAATCATTTCAAGTCTTCGGGTCCTTGGTCAACAATATGAGGCCCAGTATAATGACCATTTAACCTTGAGAAATAGCTAAAGTACCCAAGCTAATGAAAACCAGGATGAATGGTGGTGACCTCACACAGTTGCAAACAAGGCATTAATGAGATTTAGTACTACAAGTCCCAGACAGTTAGCACATGGCAATAAATACTGGTTCTCATGGCCATACAGTATGATTAATCTCAAAAAGGGAAACAGTATCCTGAAGGAAAGTCATAGGTCTACATCAATATTAAGTAGTATCCCCTGTGAGTTTTACAAACACAAGATCTCAGCAGGAAAGGTTGGTTGTATGTGAATCATAGACATGGCTTGGTGTTCTCAAGGAGCTTAGCACAATACCTTGGACATGTAGCAATCATTAGAAAGTTTTATGCTTTTGTGTTGTTATATATTCCCATACTTAATGCTATCTGAAATAATGTGCATGCACACACTCACATATATGTACACACTTGTGTGTGGACACACACACACACACAGTCCCAGACCCTTCTCTTGGATCCTGAGCCCACCTAGTGTTGGACCTACCTGGACTTAGGCAGGCTTAGAGGTTGACAAGTCATATTCCAAGAAACTTGCCTTTACTTTCTTGTGTATCTGTTCTTCTTTATTAACTGACTCTTTCAGAATGGTGAATAATCTGGAGCAGAGGAAAATTCACTTAAACACCAATCTGTACACACTCCCGCAATCTCAGAGTCCAGCTGACCTGGTTAAAAGAAAACTAAGCCTCTATTCACTCTTCAGCCAGTTTGTCCTTCAGACAATAACAGATACAGGAAAATTATGTTTTCAGGTAACCGCTGTGAAGAGCAGTTGCTTCTTTTTTACTTTCTTTTGTACTTGTCCTGACAGCCTCTTTGGCTCAGTAGAGGTCCCACAAAGTCAGCGATGTGATGTTCACTATCATGTTCCAGATGTCCCACTGTGCTTCATGCAGCAAACATTGCTTAGTGAATGGATGAGTGGATATTCCATTGTGTTTCTCATTAGCCCCAATAGTAACCTCTGAATATCCCAAGTTCTCTTTTTCAGACCACTTCACTTATGAAGATTTAGCTGAAAATTTCTGACTATCACAGGAGAATAGAGAACACAGATGCCCTTCATCTTGCTCAGCAAAGGAATTCTGGTTCATCCGTGCTCCTCCAAGCCCTTCCAACTTGTTTTCTTGCATGAAATTTTCAATTCCAGTCTCTTCCTACTCTCATTTAGCTCCTCAGATTATTTTTAACCTCAGAATAAATTTAGGTCATTTTTCTAAAAGTTTATGGCAAAGGAGGAGTACTGTATATGCCTAAATTACACGCAAATCACTTACAATCATATGTGAAACATTCCTGAGTCTATGGAGTTATCATTGTTTGGGGCTTTTGCAAGGGGAAAATTGTAATATGGGACACATTTTATAAGATTATTTTATAATCATCCAAAGAATCATATACATAGGGACTGGGGAGATGGCTCAGTGGAATAAGTGCTTTCCTGAGAAGTGCAAGAGCCTGAGTTTAATCCTTGGTTCTGCAAAAAGAAAGAAAGAAAGAAAGAAAGAAAGAAAGAAAGAAAGAAAGAAAGAAAGAAAGAAAGAAAGAAAGAAAGAAAGAAAGAAAGAATCATATACAAAGAGTGTAGGAAATTGCTCCATAAAATAAAGACCAAAGAATTCAGCTGAGGGTCTCGATCCTAATATCCTGTGTGAATACAAGAACCCATAATACTATCTTTCACAAGTTCATGGTATCCTAGAGCACCCAACAATTTCTCGTGCAGGCCCACTTCCCAGATCTGCACTGGAAAGACCCAAAGATCAATGGGAAAACCTAGAAGGTTTTCTAGGCCAGTGGGATGAAGGTTCTGTGCTAGCAGGCTGATGGATCTGAACTAGAGCCAGGAAGCAATGCTCAAGGTAAGAACCAGAGATTCCCCAAAAGTACCATAACCATTCTCAGCAACAGTGAGGTCCAGAGCTCATCCAGTTCCCATCAAGGGAACTTAAATCAAAGTTTCCATCAAGAAAGTTAATGTCACAAGCTTCTCTAGGAAGGTGAGTTGTGCACATCTTCCCTTTGGAGATAGAGTGATGCTCAAGATGAGGACCAGAGCTTCCCCAAATTGTACTGTAGCCATTCTGAGTAACAACAACACTGCAAGATCCTCATCCAATAAGAATAGCCAAGTTTATCAGGAAAGCCAGCATGATGAGGTTCTCAGAATAGCCCAAAAGAACCAACAATTTCCAATACCTCCAACAGGTTCTCCAAACAGCTTCCCAACAGCTTCTCTAGTTCTGTCTCTTATGCTACTGGCAACAACCCTAGGGTGAGCCTTCCACACTGAGCACCACACTAGTTCAGTTCACCTTAGTGTAACAAGTTGACCACCACTTAATTGTCCACTAAAGGATCTTTGATCACTCCTGTCCCCAGTGTACACTCCTCATAGCAGTGCTCTTGGCCATTCTTCACCATCTTTCTACATTCTCCTTCCTTCCTCTAACTTGCCCAAATTCAGCTCATCTCCTGAGAAATGTTCTGGGTAATGTTTCCACTGCCTGTGTGACCTTCCCATGGTCTCATCTTCATCATCTATTGCTCTTGCTTTCCACAAAGAAACCAGGTTCTGTATGAAAGCAATTTTGTTTAGCTCTTTTCCTTTCTTAAAGACATGATGTTTCTGTTAGATTATCATCATTAGCTACAGTGTTCTCATTCATTGGTATTTATTTTAATAAGTGCCTCAGCATGGCTTCAGTCATGGCTACTATAATGATCTTCTTTGGGCTTTGATAGAGGGGAGATAGTTCGCAGCTGCTTTTTTTTGCTAGTTCATTCTCTGCAGAGTCTAGTGACACCTCACACCTATCTGGACAGTAGGAAGCAAGCCTATCTGTCCTGATTTCCTAGAGTTCAAACTGAAAATGTTCTCCCAAGGTGACTATTGCTATTTGTGCATCTCTTGGTTGCCTTCTTGGACATTTACCAAAGTGAAATCTAATTAGTGCTTTTTCTAGACAGACTCTATCCTTCTTCTTGTTAGCTCCCTGATGTTTTAAAGCTTCCCCTGATACTACAAATGCTTTTCTCACCTAGAATCTGTGTTGGTTTAACTGTTATCTGCCCCTCTATAATGCAATAGCTTCATTGCTCTTCCACATACCTCCCTTGATTAACACATGCCACTCTCTACTGACACAGTTTACATTCATTTGATGGCCACTGTCAGTAAATCAAAGGAGCACAAACAAGAATATGATTGTGTAATTAATTTATTTAACAGATACTTAATGTAAAACTAAAGTGTGCCACATATTAGGGTAAACAATATGTGAGACTGATGCTGAAATTAGATATAAATCCACACTGTAGAGGCTTAGAGTTGCTAGAAGACAAAATATGTGCAGAGAAATCTATAATACAAGTTGGATGGTGATAGCTAAGGTCACTACAGATGAAGCACTGCAAGGGGTGAATTAAAATCCTGTGAATCTCCTAAAAGAGGTCACTCACTGTGGCTCTTTAATCATATCTTTAATCTTTGGGCAAGTCATTATTTGCTAGGTTATTTTTGTCTATCAAACAAGGTAATTTTGAATCTCTGCATTTTTCTGAATAGCAGCTAACACCAGCAGCTAACATCAGGATAACAAAATAAGCAATGATAATATTAAGTTTTTCTTTTATGATGAGAACATTTTTCTCTTAAAGGTCATTATCTGCTTGTATAAATATTAGAGACATCTTCTCTAGAGATTTCATCAACATAGAAGATGGAAAGAACATTGAACTTAACTTAAAAAAATCTCTAGATTCATGCCACCGATGGGCTTATCACTAATACAATAATCACTAAATACAGTAATCTCACTTACCTCCTCTAAAATCCATCTTCATAGTGAGGACCATAGTAGAATTATTGTAATCAAACAAACCAAGATAAAATATTTCAAAAAAAATAGGAAGAATCTTATGTGCATTAGTAATACAACTAAATGAAAAAAATCTGAATGCATAAATGAGAAAATAAAACTTTAGCTTCAAATAGCAAAAATATATGAAAATATTGGTGAGAAACTCATCAATCTGTGTATTTAGAATGCTTTCCTTCATAATTGTTTACATTATATCAGGACTGCCTTATGCTACACACACAATTTGCCTTTTTCTTGTCAGAACTGCTTGCAACATTTATTTTTCTACCAACACTCTGAGTACACAGTGATTTGCTCATTCTTAAGCTTTGCATGAGGACTCATTTATCTCAGAACTACAGTAGATTTTATGAAACACACAGAATACAGCAGCTAGCACAAACAGCTAACAACAGGAAACAATATAAGCAATGGAAATACCAAGCTTTGCTTTTATGAAATGGACATTTTTCTCTTAAATCTCATACTCTGCCTGTATAAAACATTCTGTGCACTTTAATAACTAAAGTATCTAGTTGCATTAATGTATTTCACATTAATTAACTGAATAATTGAATACTATGCCATTCGTCCAGGACATAGATGTAGTAAATCATTGTGCTACCTTGTGTATTTAGGAATAGTTTTATGCAATTGCTGATACACATCCCCAAAATCCTAGTGTTATTAATTCCCTCTCCATTGTCTTTTATATCTGGAAATAGTACCAAGTGGTTTTCAGTAAATCCTCAGTGCCAAGCATCTCTCAACCTTTCAGACCAGAAAGTTATTTTTCTCTACTCTTAATGTACTGAAGAAATGAAGAGTTTTACAACTTTTCCCTCTGGCCTATTCAAATATGTAATAAAGGAATTTTCATTTTATTGTTAATTTTACTTTTCATCATTTTCCTTTATATCACATTCATAACTGACGACAGAGAATAATGGGCTACTATTATCTTTAAAATAACATAATATATCCACAGACAACTGTATTATTCATTGTCTCTATCCTTCATATCCTTCCTGACTCTTCTCTCAAGCCCAGGATCAAACCTCAGTATGATTTACCCCTTATTACTCTTTCCCTGGGAAGGTGTTTGTCCAAGAAAATCTCCAGTGCCAAAAGGTCTAGAGCCTGGACTACTGGGCTATATCTTGG
>PVKA01035917.1:0-22246 GCA_004027165.1 Ctenomys sociabilis
AGCTACAGAGTCTGGTGAATCTAGCACACATGTAAAACCAGCATAGAGGCACAGCCAGTCTGCTGGTACCCTGTCCTACCATCTGTGAACATAAGCAGACACAAAGCATCTATGTGCTCCGGGTGAGTATACTCCATGCCTATTATCTGCGCAGAAGTTTTGCTGAGCTTTGGCTGCCCCTTGGCCCCAGAAGCCACCAGAGTTGTGTAGAGATATTACTGCCCCACACCACACCTTTCTCCCACCACTTCTGAGTCTGGGTGATCATTGGTAGCTTCAAAAATGCCAAAACAAAGGGAAAAAAGGCAATCTCGATCCTCAACCTGAAACAAAACAACTCCAGGAGACAAGAATGCAGAAGAATTTGGATGTCAACACCTGAAATTTCTGAAATGATAGCAAGATCCAAGTCCACCAGGCTATAGAAAAAAATCAGATTAGAAATACTCTCTCAAGTCAAACAAGGAATGACAACAATCATGAAAGAATTGCTTAATACCTCTAAGGAAGACATAGAGAAACCATAGAGAAGAATAGAAAAATGATGGAAACATTGAACAAACAATATAGGAAATAATTAAAATGCACAAAACAGATGCAAACCAATATCCAGAAAATTAAAAATTCCATTGAAAGTTTATAAAACAGTTTGAACAAAACTGAAGATAGAATATCAGACCTTGCAGAGAGTGGTGCAACTAATGGAATGTGAAAGTAAATGTCTCTTAAAAATAACAAAGAACCAGCAAGTAACAATTCGGCAGCTATAAGATGACAGAAACAAAAACAATACAAGACGGATGATTGTCAACAAAATAGCAGGAGTCAGTACAAATGATATAAAAAGATTATTTGCAAAAGTAGTAGCAGAAAATTTCCCAAGCAGACAAAAAGAATTTGATATACAGGTAAGTGAGGCATTTAGAGATATAATTGGCCATACTAATAATAAATCTACACCTACACATGTAATAATCAAGATCCCGGAAATTCAGCAAAAGAATAGTTTGATTTTTTTCTCTAGTCAAGGGAGGGAAACTTTATTCAGAACCGAGGCTGCAGGGTTGGGCAGATGGTGCCCTTCTGAATGAGAGGCTGATAGAGTTTTACTTGAGCTTATTCTTGGGGTTCAGTGGCCACACTTCTTATGGCAGTTGACAGAATGGGAGTACAGACTGGCATTGCACTTATGACAGAACATCTTGTCACACTTGTACCTCTGGGTGAGCTGATGCAGGGTGGCTTTATGATCCTAACTTGTAGGCAAAACACCAGGTGAGGGTTGGACTCTTGTGATGTTGTAGTCCAACCATCTTCCAGTTGTTTGCTGGCAAGTACCAGATGCTGCTGGTAAGGTGGGAGCCCTCCTCATCTTGGATTTTTGGCTTGCACATTCTACATGACGTCACTGGGCTTGACCTTGAAAGTGATGGTCTTGCCTGTCAGGGTCTTCACAGAGATCTGCATCTCTGTCTCTGTTGCTCAGCAATTGAAGAGAAAGAGGGCAACAGACCTGGAAAAATAATAGAATATTAGGGCTGTGGATATAGCTCAGTAGAATAAACACCTGGTTGGCAAGCTTAGGGTCCTGAGTTCAATCCTTGGTACTGCAAAAAATAAAAAAAAATAAAAATAAAAGAGTAGAATATTAAAAGCTGTTAGAGAGAGAGAGAGAGAGAGAAACAGATCACCTATAATATAAAGCTCATCAGAATCATGACAGATGTTACAACACAAAGAAAATCCAGAAGAACTTGGAGTAAAGAATTTCAGGTTCTTCATGAAAGAAAATAAGTTCCAATCCAGATTGATGTATCCTGCAAAACTCCCTATGAACTTTGATGGCAAGATAAGATTCTTCCATGACACACAACAGTTGAAGACTTTCATGACCTCCAAACCAACCTTAAGATCACCAAATTATATTGAAGAAAGAGATAAAAGTGACCACAAGTTCAAGAACAACAACAAAAAACAACCACCAAGCAGAGCAATTGCAAAGAAGGGAAAAGTACAGAACCTATAGCAGGAAAATAACATGCCAGAGATAAGCCAATTCGTATCAGTTACAGCCATCAATGTAAACTGCCTCAATTCACCAATCAAAAGAAACAGACTGATAGAACAGATCAAGAAACAAAATCCAACAATATGCTATGTATAAGAAACACATTTAGCTGAATAGGAAATTCACAGAGTGAAAGTCAAAGGATGGGAAACAATACTCTATGTGACAGGAACCCAGAAAAATCAGGAATAGCTATTCTGGTTTCTGAGAATACCAACTTTAAATTGTGAATGATTAAAAGAGAAAAGAAGGTCACTGCATACTTGTTAGGGGAAAACTGAAAGAGGAAGAGATAACATTCATAAACATATACACATTCAATGTGGAAGAACCCAACCACATACAACAAATTTTAACAGACATCAAAAATCAAATGAGAAAAAAAAATCAAATGAACAATAATGCAATTGTAATGGGAGAATTTTTCTTTTTCAGAACTGGGGAATGAACTTAAGCACTTGCCAGGAGAGTGCTTATTCCACTGAACCATCTCCCTGGCCCCTTAAAAATTTAATTTAATTTAATTAATTAATTAATTTATTTGTTTGTTTATTTATTTGGTAGAACCAAGGATGGAACTAAGGCCCTTGAGCTTGCCAGGAAAGCACTTATTCAAGTGAGCCATCTCCCTGGCCCATGTAATGGGAGATTTTAATAGTCCATTGACACAAAGAGATAGATCAACTAAGCAAAAAATCAGAAAAAAAAACTAGATTAAACTAATGAAGAAATAAACTTAGTAGACCTTTAGAGTGTTCAGGCCAACAGTGTCATTATGCACATTCTTCTCAGCTGCACATGGGATATTCTCAAAAATAAACCATATGCTAACACAAAGAATATCTTTAAATAAATGCAAAGGAATTGAAATTATCCCACACACACCATCTGGCCATAGTGCAATGAAATTGGAAATTACTGAAAACAGAAACCGCAAACACATAGAAATTAAATAAGAACCTCCTGAACAATCAGTGGCTCACAGATGAAGTTTTAAAAAATTAAACAATATTTACAATCCAATGAAAATACAGATACAACTTAAGGGAACCTGTGGGATGTAATGAAAGTGGTCTTAAGAGGGAAATTTGTGGTAAATCCCCACATTAGGAAAACAGAACAAGGCCAAATAAATGATCTTATGCTGCACCTCAAATTCCTAGAAAAAGTAGAACAGGTCAATTCTAAAAACAAAAGCAGACAAGAAACTATAAAAAGTAAAAATAAATGCAATGGAGATAAACAATACAAAGAATTAATGAACAGTTGGTTCTCTGAAAGAATAAATAAAATCAATGAAACCCTAGTCAACTTTATCCTAAAAAAAGAAGGAAAAAAGAAACTCAGATTCATGCAATAAAGAATGAAAAGGGTGAAATTACTACAGAATCTATAGAAATTCAATGCATCATCAATACATACCTCTAAAATCTTTATTCTCACAGGATTTAAATCAAAGGAGAAATGGGCAGCTTGCTAGACACATGAATTGCCAAAGCTGAGTCAAGAACATTTAAAAACTCTGAATAACTCAATGACAGCAAATAAAATTGAAAATGTAATTAAAAAACCTGGATTCACAGATGAATTCTACAAGAAATTTAGAGAAGATTTAGTGCCAATGCTTCTCAAACTCTTCAATCAAATTGAAAGAGAAACAAATCTTCCAAACTCATTCCTAGAGGCAAGCATTATTTGGATACCAAAACCAGGGAAAGATCGAACCAAAAAATGAGCACTATAGGCCAAATTCTCTAACGAACATAGATGAAAAAATCCTTGATAAAATGCTAACCAATAGAATGCAGCAAAATATCAAGATTATATATTATAGGATCAAAGAGGATTCATTCTAGGAATGCAGGGATGGTTCAATATATGGAAATCCATAAATGTAGTACACCACATCAACAGAGCCAAAACAAAATTCACATCTTCATCCCAATAGGTACAGAAAAATCTTTAAAAAAAAATCTAAAACTCATTTATGATAAAAACCCTACAGAAAATCTGGAGATGATCGTCACCTTAACATGATAAAAGCCACCTATGAAAAATAGATGGCCAACATCATACTACAGGGACAAAAACTTTACTTTAAAATCAGAATAAGATAGAAATTTCTACCATCATCACTCCTATTTAATATAGTTCTGGATATTTAATATTGCTCTGCCTAATGTTTCCAGAACTATAGCCAGAGCAATTAGACAAGAGAGAAATAAAAGGAATAATGATTGTAGAGGAAGAAGTGAAATCATTATTTGCAGGTGATATGATATTTTACAGAGAAGACCTGAAAAACTCCACCAAGAGACTTGTAGACTTACCAAATTCAGTAGTGTAGCAGAATACGAAGTCCACATTCAAATATCAATAGTGTTCTTCTACATAAATAACAGATACACTGAGAAAGAAATTAGGGAAATCATGCCTATGACATCCAAAAAAAAAAAAAAATGAAATACTTAGGAATCAATCCCACACAAGGCATAAAAGATATATGCAGTGAAAATTATGGTACTCTGAGAAGAGATTGAAGAAGATTTCACAAATTGGAAAAATGTGGAAAGGAAAACCAATATTGTGAAAATGGCTATACTCCCAAAGTTGTTATACAGATTTAATGCAATCCTGATTAAAATCCCACTAGCATAACTAATAGATCTAGAGAAGACATTCCTAAAATTCATCTGGAGCCAGAAGAGATGCAGAATAGCAAAGACGGTCCTGGGCAACAAAGGAAAGGCAGGAGGTATTGCTATCACTAACCTGAAATTATACTACAGAGCTACTGTGATTATAATTAGCATGGTATTGACATAAAGACAGGGCTGAGGGTCAATGGAACACATTATAAGATGCAGACACAACTTCAAGCATACTAAGCCACATTATTTTTTATTTATTTTTATGCATTTGGTACAGGGTCTCACTACACAGCTTGGACTCGTAACGCACCTGGAATCAGTGGCTGGCTAAGTGTGCCCACGGTGGGCCCACACTGCATGTTGTGCCTGGATTGAATCCCAGTCCCTGTGCTTTATGGTAGGCCCTTAGTCTGAGCTATCTCACTGGCCCTAAAGCCATCTTATCTTTTCAAAGGTGCCAAACACATTCACTGGAAGAAAGAGAGCCTCTTAAATAAATGAAGCTAGAAAAACTGGCTTTCCACATGCCAAAGGCCAAAATTTTTATTATTATATATTATATTATTATTATTATTATTATTATTTTGTATTTTAGGAAAGTGTCAACAGGGTGTTCAAGGTCTTACTACTAGATTGAACTCATGTTGATCCAGCTGTTTATAGCCTCCCAAGAGCTGGGATTACAGGCATGTGCCACCAGACCCAGTCTCAATTGCTGTCTCAGCATGCCCCGGGGGTAGGGCCAGCTCAGCAGACCTAGGGATGGAACCCCCGCCTCTATGCCTGCTTGCATGAAGGCTAAAATTAGACCCATGTCTATAACTATACACAGAACTACAGTCGCAATGAATCAAAGATTTAAATATTAAAACAGAAGCACTAATTCTCTTGGAAGAAAAAGTAGGTAAACATCTTAAAGATATTGGGGATAGTACAGAGTTCATGAACAAAAACCAAACTGCACAGAAAATATTTCAAAAAATCAACAACTGGGATTTCATCTTTTTTAAAGTTTCTGCACATGATAAGAAATCAACAATGGAGTAAAAAGAAAATCTATTAATTTGGAAAACATTATAGCCAAGTGTTCCTCAGACAAAGGACTTCAATTTAAAAAATATAAACAATTAAAAAAAAGCAGGCCCCCAAAATTCAAGCCTCAGTTCAAAAATGGGCATCTAAGATGAACATACATTTCTCAGATGAAGAAATATAAATGGGAAGGGTTGGCAAGATAGCTCAGTGGAGTAAGTGCCTGTTTTAGCAAGCACAGGGACCAGAGTTCGATCTCTGGTCCCACATGCCTCACCAGCCCCAAATCACACTGAGCCTTTGACAGAGTCCTAGTAAGGTGGCACATGCCTGTAATCCCAGCACTTGGGAGGCTGAAAACAGGAGGATAACCATTAGTCCAATCTGTAAAGTGAGACTGTTTCAAATGCACAAATTAAAAAAAGAAAAAGAAATATAAATGGAAAAACATGAAAAATGTTCAATATTATTGGTCATTTGAGAAATGCAAATTAAAACAACACTAAGATACCATCACTTCCCAGAAAGAATGGCTATCATCAAAAATTCAACCAATTACAAATACTTGAGGGGCTGTAGGGAAAAGGAACCTCTTTCCACTGTTCATGTGAGTGTAGACTGGTACAACCACTATGGAAATCACTATGGAGGTTTCTCAAAAACTAGGATTGGAGGTCACATTCAACCCAGCTATTCCCCTTTTGGGTATTTTTCCAGAAGAACTGAAAACATATCACAGAAATATATGTGCACCCATGTTTACAGCAGCAAAATTTGTCATAGCTAAATCTTGGAAACATTCAAAGTGCCCATCAACTGAGGAATGGAAAAAGAAAATGTGGTATTTTTCCTCAGTGGAGTATTATTTAGACTCAAAGGGTAAACATAAGTCTTTTGTCAGCAAATGGAGGCAGCAAATGTATCATACTCTTTAAGTGAAATAAAATAGACCTGCATATGCAAACATCGTTTTGTCTACCTAGTGTAAGAACATGAAAGAGGAAATAAAGTATGAAGGGTACAATAGATGACATGAAAAGGGAATGAATTTATTCAAAAGGAAGGAATTACAGAGATGAGGAGGACAGGAGAGCAGGAGAAAGAGATATATTTATGTATGCATGCAGGATGACTTGGATAATAGTATTGTGGATCTCTGTAGGTATATGGAAAAAAACAGTTAATGCTTAATTCTTTTGGGTTTTATTTTATTTATTTTTTTTTCTTTCTCATTTTTTTCTCTTTCTCTTTTCTTAATTTCTTATAACTTTGTCCCAATTTTCAATGCATAGATCTGGTAATCTAAGCAACTAAGTTGAAGACCACACTATGCAATAGAACAAATACTGCCAAAATTTGTATTTTATTTAGTGAAATTCTGTACCATTTGTAATTGTTTTTATTAGAAAAAAGCTATTGTGCATTCTCTTTAGAAAACTAAAAAGGAAAATAGGGAGTGACCGAATAAGTTGCTACTGCCAAAGCGTGCAATGAGATGATTAAACAATGTAAACCTCCAGCATGACTTGGCATCAGAAGAGTCTTTGCTGACCTTCAAAATAATAGCTATAGTATATTGCTGGGACAGGAGCCAATTAAGGCTGAAGAAAGAAGTTGAGCAAATGAAAATGGTCAGTAGATATATAACAAATTTAGAGGCTTTGCAGAGAAGAAAGGTAGAGATACAAGGCGGTTGGTGAAGAAGACTGTCAGATCAAAGATGAATGTGTTATTGATTTTTAAAGTGTTGGCTTTAAATAATGGCTATATCCTGCCCAAGTAACACTGCTTAACAAACAACTACAAAGTCTTAGTGGTAGCAGAACATCACACATTTATTGTTTCTCTGTCTGGAGTGCTTAGCTCTTTGGCCCTGTTCCATGTCTGGAGTTTAGGTGTTTATTGACTAACATAGGCTGACGTTAACTATGATGACTACCATAATTTAGGTATGTTCTTCATGTCTTTCACCCTCATGGTAGGGCACAACATGTAAATGGAAAGAGAAAAGTCTTCCACCTCCTCATCCTATTGACTAAAACAAGTAAAGTCAACCTACTCTCAAATGAAGGTATTCCAGTGACTGATGCTTTCAGACAAACTACCCCAGTACTTAGTGTGTCATCAATAACTTGCTTACTCTCACAATTTCTTTGGGTTGGAATTTCAGATAGGGTGATGTGTGGTTGGTTTGTCTGTGTTCTATGATGTCTGGAGGAAGACACAAAGATCTGTGTGTGGAATCATCTGAAAACACGAGCCTGGTGTCATCTGATGGGATAGCAGCTATGACTTGGCTGAAACATGAGCATATTGGGCCTCTCCAGCATAGAAGGCTCAGAATACTTGGAATCTTTATGTGGTGACTTAGGTCTCTGAAGGCTAATGTCCTGATGAATATGGACAAAGCTTAGTTGCTGTTTATAACCCCAATTTGGGAGTCCTCAAATCAGTCCTTCTGATTTATGCCAATGGTTATCAGCAGTGGGGGAGAAGTGATGTCTTTCTCTTCCCACTGTAAGGTTCATGGCTGAAATCCATATAACAAAAGAGAGAGTCACAAGGGAAAAGCCTATGAATCTATTAATTTAAGTTCCATGTGCGCTGGGAGCCTTCAAAAATGGAAATGTGAAGACCTAGGGAAAGTTCCAGTATATTTTTCTAGATGATCATGCAGACATATGACTAAGGAACAAAAGGGTCTGATCTAAGTGTAATTTACTTAGAGTGTTTTTCATGGGCTGTCTGTTCAGATTCCTCTTGGCCTTTTGTGTGAAATTTCTTCTCTCCAACTTAAGGTAGAACACTTGTCACTTGAAGTTTTCCAGAGAAGAAAGAAAGAACAGAGCCAGGTGGTGACCATTCTTGGTATTATGGTCTTCTCTAAGAGGGAACACAGGAGAAAGAGGCAAGGGGAATTTCAGTTTGTATAGCCTACTTCAGGAGACAGAGACAAAAGATGGTCAGAGAGACCTTCCTGCTTATGTAGTTTTCTCAGTTTCTTTGAGTTTAAAAATACCAAATGTGTTAAGGCATTATACTTGAAGTTGCATTTCCTGTACTCTACTTATCAGAACAAAACAATTGTTAAATGTGTTCCAGATTCAAGCAGAGAGCAATTACACCCTATTGCTCAATGTGGGGAGTGGTAAGTTCAGGGATACATGAGCCTAGGCACGTATGCAAGTGTGAGAGTAGGAAGAAGAGACATCCCATAGTTTACTTTCTAAAATTTCCTTGGGAAATATAAACTAGTTATACTTCATTGAGTGTCATTTGTCCCTGCCTCATTCTACCTGACAACAGCTGGCAATGACTCAAAACCTCTGCACCCTACCAAAAAAAAAAAAAAAAAAAAAAAAAATGTAACTTGATGGTGGAGCCTCCAGGGGAAAGATTTGATCCAAATGGACTCCATCTAGTTGAGCCATAGCTGAAGTCTTGAAGATGATCTGAGGAGCATCTGAAAGCTTCTTTTTGCTTAAAAGGCACAACAGAAACAATAGCTGTGTACTTCAGTGAGCTACTAGCATGGAGAGCGCTTTTAAAGTCTGACTCAATGACACTCCAAGACTTCAGCTGGAACATTTCTAAGGTGTTCTTGCTGTCTAGAAACTCTAGTATACAAAGCTGCCAAAGATCATTTTTAAATTTAGATTAATTTTGCCAACCTATGTTGGGTCTATGTAGATACCTGATCATTCAGTATAACCTTAGTCAAAAATATATGCTTTGGATATTTCTGATTTCCCATTTACTGTGTTTGCTTATACCTTATGCTATTATTCCAATAGATCAATCTCCAGCCAGCACACGACATGCCAACCCTGTCTCTGACACACTTGGAAAGCCACTGAGATTGGGTGTGGTGGTGCATGCCTGTAATGCCAAATCTAGGGAGGCTGAAAATGGAAGGGTAACTATGAATACAAGCTGGATAGTGAGACCTTGTATCAAATACAAAAAAAAAAAAAAAATCAACAGACAACATTTTGGATATACTAAACCTAAGCAGTCAGGAAATTTGACCTTTCCTTGTAGATATTTCTGCACTGGACCACTGAAAATAAGTTGACATCTCTTGTCATTTATATTTTATACTTATAGTCCCTAAAACAAAAATAAATATTCTAGTGAATTATGTATGTACCTATAATATGTCAGCATACAATATATTTGTAATCAATTTTATTTTTAAGTGAGACAGTTTCATTTTTTTCTACGATGTAAATTTGTTCTGCAGAAAAAGAATTGATAACTACCTCTAAAGAAGACATGGATAAAAAAATAGAGGAAATCAGAAATATGACGGATTCCTTGAATGAGCAATACAGGAAAGAAATAGAATGCATGACACAGAGTCAAAGAGATGTAGATATCACTAAATATATCAATCATGAGTCTACAAAACCATATGAGTGAATGTGAACACAGATTTTCAGATCTTTTTTTTTTCAGAACTGGGGATTGAACTCAGGCCCTTGCACTTGCCAGAGAACTGCTTATTCCACTGAGCCATCTCCCTGGCCCCAGATTTTCAGATCTTGAAGACACTGGTGCAGCTAATGAAAAGAGGAGAAAGGATCTCTTAAAAACAACAAGAATGCAGGAAAATATAATCCACCACCTACAAGATGATGCCAGGATGATCAATGTGAGATTAATTGGCATCAATGAGAATGAAGGAGTCAATACAAATGACATAAAAAGAATTTGGGGAGAAGTAATCGCAGAAAACTTCCCAAATATGAGGAAACAATCCAACATTCAGGTCACCAAAGCATACAAAACACGAAATAACTTCAACCCAAGTAAAAACACACTGAGACATATAATAGTCAAGATCCAAGAAATCCAACACAAGAATAATATACTCAAAGCTGCTAGAGAGAAGTAAACCACATTCAAAGGAAAACCCATCAGAATTACAGCCGACTTCTCTACACAAACCATGAAGGCAAGGAGAGCATGGAGCAGAGATCTTCAAGTCCCCTATGAAAACCAATTCCAGCCCAGAATATTATCCATGAAAAACTTTTTCAAGTTTGATGGAGAAGTGAAATATTTCCATGACAAAGAACAACTAAAGAATTTCATGATGAAAAAGCCATCCCTACACAGGCTACTGAAAGAGGTTCTAGAAGGAGACCACAATGACCAGATCTCCATGAATGAGAACGGAAGGAACCCACTAAACAGGACAAATAATTAAACACAGGACACAAAGGAATAAACAACAGCAGGTAAATATCATGACAAGCATAAGTCAGTACATTTCAATTATAATCCTCAATGGAAATGGACTCAATTCACCAATTAAGAGAAATACACTGGCACAGTGGATAAGGAAACAAAATCCAACAATATGCTGTATACAAGAATCACACTTAACTCAAAAGGACATTCATAGGCTCAAAGTCAAAGGATGGAAAACAATGCTACATGCCCCAGCACCTCAGTAAAAAGCAGGAGTAACAATTGTGTTCTCAGACTGTCCCAACTTCAAACCAAGAATGATCAAATGAGACAAAGAAGGCTACTATATATTGATCAGGGGAAAAATTCGAGAGCAAGAGAAAACACTCATAAATATCTATGCACCAAACACAGGAGCACCCAACTATGTAAGACAAATCTTAATGGACATGAAAAACCTATTATCTAAGACCACAATATTAACAGGAGACCTGAACACTCCCTTATCTCAAAAAGAGATCAACCAGACAAAAAATTAGCAAGGAAGTTGCAGAACTGAACAAGAGCTTGGAACAAATGGACCTGGTGGACATTTACAGAGTGTTCCACCCAACCACAGCTGAATACACTTTTTTTCCAGCTGCACCTGGGTCATTTTCCAACACAGACCACATACTAGTCCAGAGGTCATGCATAAGTATATGCAAGAAAACAGAAATTATCCCATGCATATTATCTGACCACATTTCAATGAAACTGGAAATAAATGACAAAAGAAACCAGAAAAATCCGCTAGGTTCATGGAAATTAAACAACACCCTACTCAGCAATCAATGGGTCACAGAAGAAATTAAACAACAAATTCAACAATATCTACAATTCAATGAAAATTCAAGCACAACTTACTAGAATTTATGGAATGCAATGAAAGCAGTTCTTAGAGGGAAAATCATAGCTATGAACTCATCCATTAGGAAAACAGAACAGGAACAAATAAACACCATGATGTTGCCCCTCCGACAACTAGAAAAAGAAGAGCAAACGAAACCCAGAGCGCAAAGATGGGAAGAAATCATAAAGATTAGAGCAGAAATTAATTCAATTGAGATGAAGAAAACAGTTCAAGGAATCCACAAATCAAAAAGTTGGTTCTTTGAAAGACTAAATAAAGTGACAAGCCTCTAGCCAACCTCATCAAAAAGAGGAAATAAAAACTTCAAGTACATGCAGTAAGGAATGAAAAGGGTGGAATCACCACAGATCTAGGAGAAATTCAGAAGATTATCAATAGTTACTTTGAGAATCTTTATGCTCACAGAATAGAAGACACAGAAGAAATGGACAGATTCCTCAAAAGATACAAATTACTAAAACTGAACCAAGAAGATATAAGAACTCTCAATAAGCCAATAACAGCCAATGAAATGCAAAACATAATAAAAAGCCTACCAACAAAGAAAAGTCCTGGTCCTGATGGATTCACAGCTGAATTCTACAAGAAATTTATAGAAGATATAATCCCTACACTCCTCAAACTCTTCATTGAAATTGAAAAGCAAGCAGTCCTCCTAAAATCATTTCTGGAGGCAAGTATTATACTGATTCCAAAACCAGGGAAAGACACAACTAAAAAGGAGAACTACAGACCAATCTCCCTCATGAACATAGACACAAAAATACTCAAAAAGATCCTAGCAAATAGAATACAGCAAATCATCAAAAAGATCATACACCATGACCAGGTAGGATTCATCCCAGGGATGCAAGGATGGTTCAATATTTGAAAATGTATAAATGTAATGCACTATATTAATAGACTGAAATCTAAAAACCACATGGTCATCTCAATTGATACAGAGAAAACTTTTGACAAAGTCCAGCACTCATTCATGTTCAAAGAAACTCTAGAAAGAATGGCTATCATAAGGAAATCAACCAACAACAAATGTTGGAGAGGTTGTGGGGAAAAGGGAACACTTCACTGCTGGTGGGAATGTAGACTGGCAGAACCATTGTGGAGTTCAGTGTGGAGAGTCCTCAAAAGAATAGGACTGGAAATCCCATTCAAGCAGGCTACCTCCCTACTCGGAATTTTCCCAGAGGAACTGAAAACATTGTATCATAGTCATATATGTGTACCTATGTTTATAGCAGTACTATTTGTGACAGAAAAATCTTGGAAACAACCAAGATGTCTGTCACATGAGGAATGGTTGAAGATGATGTGGTATTTCTATATAATGGAGTATTACTCAGCTATAAAGAATGATAAACTTGAAGCATTTATATTGAAGTGGATGTGACTTTAACATATACTCATAAGTGAAATAAACCAGACACACATGTGCAAATATCATATAGTCTCCTTAGTATAAGAAGTCAAAAGAAGAAATACAAATGGAAATGCACAATAACAACTAAAAAGAATTGAGACAGATAGTTAAGGCAAATTGAACTGCATCTACTGCAGGGTACTAATCAGCTTTTCTTCTGGATGGTGAGCAACAAAGCCACAAGGCCAGCCAACATTTTAGCCCTAGCCTTTCAAGGTCAGTGAAGACTCAGGACACAGGACAACCTGTACTGTAACATCATGAAACTCAGTTGTGCCCCAAATTTTCTGATCAAGGAGATTATGGAGCCACAGAGGAAAGAGATCAAAGTTCTATAGTATGCCTGGGGAAAGTCACATGGAGAGAAAACTTTCTCTCAGACTCTCACAGAGAGCAAACTGGTCAAGCATTGGCTGTGACTCATCCACATGGATGACACAGACAAACAAATCTACAGAGTGAGGTACAGGATTACAAGATACACTCTGAGTGGACTTCACTGACCTCATTAGAAACAAAAGCTACATATTTTGGTATATAGGTCTTGATCTATCTTGGTCTTAACCATCCAGCAGAAAAGCATAAAAATGAGGTATATAACATGGGGCCATAATAATAAGTTGAGCTGTAAATGGCTATAGTCAACAACTTCTTCAGATAACTCACTATTATTGTGGAATGCTGGAGTGTGTTGGATTTTGTCACCGAGTTCAGTCACCGAAATTAGTTTAATGACATTGGAGTGCTCATCTTTGACAGGTTTAGACAAAAAAAGGGGTATACACAGGAGGAATCATGATGTGTGTGTATAAACAATACAGTTAGGATAAATATGCTGTAGTTCTGCATAATTGTATATGAAGCAAGATTTGCACTAATCGTAGTTGGACAAGATATTATGCTGGGTTTTAGTACCATGGACAACCACCAAGAAGACAGTAGGGTAGAAAGTATTAATCATTGAATCTGTGATATAATTCAGCTATAAAAATAAGATAAGTATATAGCTGCACTCTTAATTCACTGATTAGAGACATCTGTTATAATAATGTATGTAAGTCTAATATCTTGTATGCACCTTGTACGATATTAAAACATTACAAAAACAGTTTGCAATGTATTAATTTATTGAATCTGTCCTGCTAATTTGTCTTGAAACTGTCTCATTCCTATTTGTTCTTCAATAAATAATAAATTAATAAAAATAATAACAAAATAAAATAAAACAAAGCAACATGAATTCAACAATTGTTGCTGTTTTGCATGATGTTATCATTAAATTAGTTATTTAGGTTACTACGTATAAACATGCAAGATCAGTTTAAAGAAAAACAAGACAAAAAAGTTAGAAGAGATTGAAAAGAAAAAAATAAGGATAAAAAGATAATTTCTTTCAAAAGACAAACAGAAATCAATAATACAGTTATTTAAACTATCCTGCATATATACCTAAATACATCTTTTCCCATTCTTTCTTTTGTCCTTTTCATCATATCAGTTTTTCCTTCTCATTCAATAGGTTTGGAAACCTATACTCTTATGACTCCTTGTACCCTCCTGCTCTTGCCACCTCTCCACCCTTGGCTTCATGGCATGAGTAGCTCTCCCCTGCCATTCCCCTCTAGCATGTCACTTCTGAGACAGCTTACCAGGCACTGCATCCACTGAAACTGTGAACCAAATAACTCTTCTTCCCTTTAAAACTCCAGTTCTCATTTATTTTGCCCCATTAACAAGAAAGTGATATGCTCTTTTAAAGATGGAAAAACTGAGGAGCAGAATGTATTTTTACTGACTTAGTTGTGCAAAGAAAGAAATTGGAAGAAACGAAATCTAGCTTAAGCTGTATTATGCTTTGTTACACAGACAAAACGTGTTTATAATCAGGTTCCTAAATTCACACATATTTCTATACATGTATTCAATTACATAGGTGAAGTTTATCTAATTTATAATCACACATCTAATCATTCGTATATCTGTAGAAATTAGCATATTATAATTGCTTAGATTTCAAGCAAAAATACTTACATTTTTAAACATACAAATATATGTCTATCTTTATTTCCCATCTACCTATGTATCAAACTTTCATTTAATGTCTGAAAACGTGTTTGTATCCAATATACATTTTTAACTTAAAAATGTAAGATTATAGCAAATAAAAATGCCTTCAAGTTTTTGCAAGTTGAACAAACCAAGAGCCTAATGTTCAAATCTGGCATTTTATTCACTCTTTTTGGAGCCTCTGAGATTTAGCAGTTGCGATTCCATGGAAATTTATAAGGAGCCAAGACAGAGAAAATAGTGTTTGTGCATGTGGTCCCTTGTCATCAGCAGAGCTTTTGAGGCAGCACAGCATGTAAGACTTGTCTATACATTCCAGGACAAAGAAGTTCCAAGTGTTCAGGAATTAAAATCATAGTATTTGCTTGTGACTAGAAAGAAAATTATCAATGTATGCCTTGATGACAGCCACTGCTATGTGGATAGCACAAGGAACTGACACATCTGACTCCAAAAGGAAGGGAGCACATGTGTCCCTAGAGGCAACAGAAGCAAAATTCAATTGATATCCAATGTTCCTCCCCTGACATTAGTTAATGTGGGAAAGGAGCAATTTAGAGAAGTGATTACAATGAATGCCAGCAGCCCAAATATGTGCGAGATTGAAAATACAGAAAGGAAAAAATGAATTAACATGAAAGCATATCGCTTAACGTTTTATTTCTTTTGGATGCAGGATGACCCTGTACAATCACTTAAGGAGAATGAAATGTACCCTCCTGTTGTCTGGAACTGATGTGTAAATTTAGGCCCTAAACTGACTTTCACCCAACCAAGTTTTAATTAAGCAAGACTTTTTCCCTTTTGCTTTTTCCTTCCCTTTCTTCTTTCCTGCATCCCCTCTTCCCTCCTTTCACCCCCTGTCCTCTCCCACCTCTTTTGGTAGTACTGCACATTGAACTCAGGGTGTAGTGTTGAATCCAGCCCATTTTTGGTAATGTTTTGAGACAGGGTCTCACTCTGTTTTCTGCAGTGACCTCAAACTTATCAAATTATCCTGCTTCAACCTCACAGACAGCTGGGATCATGTACTATCAAATCCAGCTCCCCATCTTTATTATTGGGATTAAAATATGTCTTATATGAAATAACAAAGTTTAAATAGTTTGTTATAGCTGCTATTCGGACAGTGCACTTCAGTATTTGCCTACTACTTCTTGTGACCCTCAAGCTCCTGGGCACCAAAATGACCTTTGGGATCAGGCCGTATGAGGTCTTCTATCATCAGAGTGATCTGTATCTGGATTTCAGTCAGATTTTAGTGTGACAGAAAATAAGTAGAAAAATTGTCAAACTTTCCAAACCCCAAAGGAGCATCAGCAATGGCTGTGGTAAACACTCTTAGGGTAAGAGGTTGACCAAAACCAGCCCTAAATGAAAATTTTTAAATACCTGTAAAAATAAGCTCAGCCAGATAGCTCAATGGATTAAAGTACCTTTTTAGGCAAAGCAGGGGCCAGGGATTCAATCCCTGGCTTGCCATGCTGGGCCCCACCCCCAGGGCGCACTGAGATTGTGAAAGAAACTGGGCGTCGTAGTGTGCACCTGTTATCCCAGAGCTTGGGAGGCTGAAAACAGGAGGATCACTACAAGTACGATCTGGGTAGTGAAATTCCATAGACCCTGTACTAAATACATAACAAAAAGAAAAAATAAAAATATTTTTAAAAGTATTCTTATCAGTGAAATAAAAATTGCACAATCATGCAAAGAATAACATATATATGGATTTCATTACATAAATTTTAGTATATAGGAATTTTATATATAATATATATGAATTTTAGAATAATGAAATAATACAAAAAAGATTGAAAATAACTTTAATGTTTATCAGTGAAGATTGTTTATAGGAGTGCTATGAGCCAGGCGTGGTGGCGCAGGCCTGTAATCCCAGCACTCGGGAGGCTGAGGCAGGAGGATTGTTGTGAGTTCAAGATCAGCCTGAGCTACAAAGTGAGCTTAAGGCCAGCCTGAACTGCATACTGAGACCCAGTCTCAAAAACACACACACACACACACAAAAAAAAAAGGAGTGCTATGAAATGAAATACTGTAAAGATTTCCAAAGGACAAAGTGATTAATATGCAACTTCTTGTATATAACAGTAGTTCAACACTAGAAAATTGGGAAATATTGTTATAGGGGAATGGAACTCCCCAATCTGAAAGATCCCTGGGATAAGCTTATGTCCTGTAAAACTGAAGAATGAATTTTAGGAACAATAGAGGTTAAGAGCAGAATAAATTTACTGAGTGAAAGAAAGCTTCTATCTAAGAGGGACAGAAGGGGACCCAAGCAGACCCAAGGAGTCTGCCTTTTCTAGAGACTTTTCTAGAGCAAAGACACAAGGTAAGGCAGATCTAAAGTGAAAAACACAGGAACTTGCTTGGTGGGCAGGGGTAGGACAAAACTATGGTCAACTAAGAAGATTACAAGCATACTTATTCAGGTAAAATTGATTAAACCAGGATCAAATGGGAAAGCAAGTCAACTAGCAAGATGGCCTGAAAATGAAACAGGAGCTTTTCCTCTCAGGGGATTGGGTAAGTAACTCTTTCTAGCTTTCTCAAAGTGACTGATATCTATGTGGAATATCAATCACTGATGTTTATCTCTAGGGAAGCATGTGGCTACATTTGCCTCATCTTTTGTCTTGAGGTCTGGCCCACAATGGAAGTGTGTCTGTCCCACAGTTGTGAGGAGAGAGACTTGTCTTCTATACTGGTTCTGTTGAGGACCTGACCCTGTCAGACTTCCTATAATATTTCTATCTAACTCAGCTGCCTACAACAATACAATTTTGTACATGAAAAATGATATGCACATGTACATGATTATTTGTGACAGGCTGAACAATGACTGCCACTCCTTGCCAAAGGAATGTGACCATAGAGGCAGAGACTAGACTGACTAAGCAAAGACCGAAGGATTGCCAGCAGCCACCAGAAGGAAGCTAGAAGAGGAGATGAAGAGTTCTTCCTGATTCTTCTGAGGAGCACAACCCTCAGGACACCTTGATTTCTGTCCAGAGAAAGTATTCCTGGACTTTTGACTGTCAGAGCCACAGAGAACAAATTCTTGTCATTTTAAGCTACTAGGTTTTTGATAAATTGTTACAAAAAGCATAGAAACTAATACAGATGCTGGTAATGGAATGGAACTACTGCTGTAACAAACACATAAATGTGTGGAAATGGCTTTATAAGTGGATAATAGATAGTAGCCAGAAAAGATTCATGTAAGAAAAGGCCTAGACATGTCGCAGGCAGCTGAGTTAGATAGAAATATAATAGACAGGGGCCAGTATGGAAGTCAAGATGCTTTGCAACTTTAGGAAAGACAGCCACTCCTTCTGTGGCCCAGACCTCAAGACAAGAGGGAAAACAAATGCAGCCACATGCTTCCCTATTGGATGAGTACCAGGGACTGATATTCTAGTACGTGTCAGGTCACCTTGAAGAAGCTAGAAAGAGTCACTGCCCAATCTCCACTGCCAAAGCCCCTCTCCTGTACTCATGCTGCTTACTAGGTGACTGGCTTCCCATATGATCCTGATTTAATCACTTTTACTTGAGCAGTTGTACTTGTTGACCATTTTTTTTGTCCCACCTAATGTGCGAGTTCCCTATTTTCTACCTTAGACCTGCTTCACCTCATGATATTGCTCTATAATAATCCCTGGAAAGGACAGATTACTAGGCAACCTACTCAGGTCCTCCTTCTGTCCATCTCTGGGACAGAAACTTTCCTCAATAACTATATTCTGTTCTTAATCTCCATTGTTCCTAAAATTCATTCTTCAGTTTTAGAGAACATGAATTTGTCTCAGGTATCTTTCAGGTTGGGAGTTTCATTCCTCTGTATCACATGGAGTTAAGCAGCCTGGATGATAGAAAGATGGATGTTCAGGGTGCTGCCAAGGAGCATCTAAGAAAGAAGTGAGGAAGCATGACAGAGAAAGCTCATAATCAATCTTATATTATCTTAATTCTTGAGGATACATATATTATACAAAATGTTGGTAAAATATGAATCATAAAACTACCACTGTGGTAGACTCAGAAGGAAATGAGAAATACAATTTTGGAAACCTTAGAAAAGAGGATCATTGTTATATAATCAAATTCTAACTTTATTGTGCTCTACAGTTGTGGGGTAAACAGAATCTATAAGAAATGACCTTGTGTGTCTAGCTGAGAAAATTTCCAAGTAAAATATTGATTATCTAGGCTAGTTTCTTCTTGATGTTTATAGTGAAATATGAGCAGAAAATGAAGGAAGGACTGTTACATAAAAGAAAAAGGAAAACTCTTATACTATCAGACTAAAAAGTTATCAAAACCAGAAGGGGTGCTCTAGAAATGATACCAAAAGTGTGTCTGAACAAACTATTGAAGAAGTAAAGAAAACAGATAGAATAATCCAGAAAATATTTGTGTAAATACCTCTTGTCCAATGATGTGACTCTCATGACACTTACAAGAGACCCACAAGGTTTCTGAGAATGTTGTTACAACACTACCAGTCATCATATGCACCTTGGATCAACATGGACAGAGAAAGGATGAGAGAAGGGTGCTTGTTGGATTTCCCAATTTCTACAAGCAAGAAATAGACTGATATTCAGCAGCAAATGGGCAAGTCTTTAAGTTTTTAAGAAAAGTAAGTATGACTCTAAGTGCAGTAGTGCCTTGAGCCCAAAGAGTATAGCCATGGAAATGTGTATTACACAAAATATATGTATTTCTACAGAAACAGCATTTTATCTTATATGTTTTTAAGTGAACACAATTGCTGGAAACCACTATGCAGTAGCTCAGAGCAGTTTTAAGCTAACCATTTGGCCTTTCATGTTTACTTGTGAGTCTGTCCAAGGCCTAGGTCCCTTGTTTAAAGATGGAGAGAAGACTCACAGTAAGTGAATCTCAATGAGTCATTGGTCCTAGCTCAAAGGACAACACTTGCCCAAGGCTAAGGATGCCTGGCTCCAACCTTAGTGTACTAGATGAACTCTGTAGTTGTGGGAATCTCACTCCTGTGGTGAAAGCCTTCCTAGAGATAAAACAGTTTTCCTAAATTAACATAATATATTACTTGGAGAAGTCCTTGCAGGGACTCCAAGGGGCCTGACCAGATTCCCGCATTTTCTTCAGTATTCTCCTCCTTTGTTGTTGCAACTCAATGAAGACAGCCTATCTAGCGAAGTTCTTTGTATTGGCCCCCAGAGAATCTCAAATTCTGTTAGAGGATTTTGAAGCTCCTGGAGCCCTAAGATGATAGTGCTTGTCTCTTTTATTTAAGCCTTTGCTGTCATTTATTTGGGAAACTGTGGGTCTGATTAGACTTCAATAACTAAGGGATATATATAATAACCCAATACACAATGACTTTAAAATTTGCTCATATTGCTACATACACATCTAATCTGTCATTACATCTTTTAATATTACTGATAGATAGGTATTCTTGTATATGCTCCTTGGGATGGTCAAATTAGTTATCTATGGTAGGAGCACATGGTAGGACTGTAATTTCTGACCTCCTTGTGGTTCGATGGCTCATCTGCTGGCTCTGGCTAATGAATTATAAAAGGAGAAACACATGTCACCTTAGGGCTAAACAATTTATTTAATCCCTCAGTCACATGGCTAAGTAACATTCCTAAAGTTTCTGTTCTAGCATGAATTTCAAAGAGACTAGAGGAGCCTCTGCCGGTGTGTGCCAGACTCATGGCAAGAAGAAGCAACAAACTCCTTGCTTAAAACCAGTGGGATCTGGTAGTTCTCTCCCCGTGCGACAGACCCGCCCCTGTAGATACATCAAAGGCACTGTGAATATGTGTAAGGTATACATCCAGGAGGGGCTTTGGTACACACACTTCTAATTTGACCCAGTGAGGAAAGATTGCAAATCAGGGTTCCTAGCTTATGCTGTCTGTATCTTCCATCCTCACCAACATTTGGTGTCTTCCAGATTACAATTTGTGTCTGTCTAACAGGTATAAGTGGATATCTCACTATTTGTTTATCTTTCCCTGAGAAAAATTAACTTAAGACAATTATGCTTTCTAATCTTTAAGGTTGTGTTGCCTATGAATTTTAGGTTTGTCACTTTTGTTCATTTTTTTTTATCTCAGTTGCTACACTTTTCCTATTGACTTACAGGGCCTCTGCTTATTTTACAGATAAAAATCTATTCTCAGATTTAGAAATTAAAAATATGCTTTCTTGGGCAAGGGAGATGGCTCAGTAGAATAAGTGCTTCCCTGGCAAGCACAAGGGCCTGAATTCAATCCCTGGTTCTGCAAAATAATAGTAATAATAATAATAATAATGATAATAATAAAAGATAAAAATATGCTTTCTCATTTAGCCATTGGCCTACTTACTGTTTACTCGTTCAAAGATGACTTTAATTGACCAGAAATCCTGAATTCTGGGCCAGCGAGCTGGCTCAATGGTCTAAAGTGTCTGCCTATACAATCTTAGATAAGCAAAGGGACCACAGTTCAATCCCTGGCACCACATCCCACACCAGCCCTGCCTTCAGGTCACACACACAAAAAATCCTGAATTCTGACACACCCAAATGCGTCATTAATCTACTTTAGTTTTTGCACATCTGAAATTTCATCTAAGAATTATTTCCTCATTGTTGTGTCACAAAGGTTTCCTTTTGTTCTGTTTCGTTTTTACCATGCTGGGACTCCAGGGCCACATGTATACAGGCAAGTTCTCCATCCCAGGCTCCTAAAGGTATTTTTTATAGCCTATTCTAAAGGCTGGTATGCTTTAAGGTAAAAGTATAAAAAAAAAAAACCTTTGGGGTCAGAGTGATGGTTCAGTAGAATAAGCACTTCCCTGGCAAGCACAAAGGCCTGAGTTCAATCCCTGGT
>PVKA01035918.1:0-22246 GCA_004027165.1 Ctenomys sociabilis
TTTTTTTTTTTTTTTTTTTTTTTTTTTTTTTTTTTTTTTTTTTTTTTTTTTTTTTTTTTTTTTTTTTTTTTTTTTTTTTTTTTTTTGGTTGGCCCTTGTTATTTCTTTCTTTTTAAAAAAAAATAATGTATTTTGGGGCTGGGGAGATGGCTCAGTAGAATAAGTGCTTCCCTGGCAAGTTCAAGGGCCTGAGTTCAATCCCCAGTTCCGAAAAAAATAAAAAAAATATTTAGTACAGGGTCTCAGTATGCAGCTTGGACTCATAGTGATTCTCCTATTTTCAGCTTCTCCAGTGTTGGGATTAGAGCATGCACCACCATACCTGGTCTCAGTGGCTGGCTCAGTGTACCTGGGAGTGGGTCTGGTGTAGCATGTGGTGCTGGGGATTGAACCCTGGTCCCTGTGCTTACCTTAGCAGGTGCTTAGTCCACTAAGCTATCTTGCCAACCCTCCCTTATTTTTTCTAATCTTTCCTTTCATGATTGTTAACCACAAACCTGTCTTCTAAATCCAATATTTTTTCCTCGCAGTGCTTTATTCTGCTGCATATACTTTCAATGGAATTTTTAAATCTCCTACATATGTATTGGAATTTATTGCATGGATTATATTTCTTTCCTAAGTTACATGTTCACAACATGTATCTTTTACCTAAGCTCCTGTTTTCTTTTAATCTGTATCTACTCTAGGTTCACTAACCATGTCTTTCATTATGGTTATCATATCTTCAGTTATCTGAAAAATTATTTCTTATTTCATTTTTTTTGAGCTGCAGTTATGTACTATGTACTTTATTACTTATACCATTACCATTTCTGAGAGCTCAGGTGGGGGGATTTTGAATCATTCCACATCACTGCCTTCTGGGTTTGCCTTGAGTGAGGTGGAAATCTTGTAATCATCTTGCTTCTGTGTATTTTCATTTTATTTATTTATTATGTATTTTTGTATTTTGTATTTTTTAGGGAAGGGAAGAGTCTATAGGATGTTCAAGGCCTTATTACTATATCAGACTGTTTACAGCCTCCCAAGTGCTGAGATTACAGGGGTGCACCACCACGCCCAGTTTTAATCGCTGGGTTAGCATGCCTCAGGGACAGGGCTGGCACAGCAGGCTCAGAGTTTGAACTCTGAGCCCCTGAACCTGTATTTGCAGAATACATATATATATATATATATATATATATATATATATATATATACACAATATAATATATAATATATATAATATATATATAATTATATAATATATATAATATATATATAATATATATATATATAATATTTCCATATTGAAACTTGTAAGTTGCTTGTAATCTGTAGCTTCATTACTAATATTGAGAACACCTTAGAAAATTATTACTCTTCAGAGATGTCTTTTAGGTGTAGGTGGCTTCTGGTTTCAGAGTCTGTTACAAGATCCTACTTACTTATTTTACTAGGAGTGATAGGTTGCTGCTGTCTGGCCTAACCCCAGGTTCCTTGGTATTGATGTATAGTATTGATTATGACTCCCAGGCATATGATTATGATTCTCATTCATAGTGTGCAAGGAATAACAGCTGATTAGAACAGGTATGTTATCTTGTTCAAAGTAGCCCATTCAGCAATAATAACACCACACATAGCCTCCTAAATGATAAACTGGTAATTATCAATTTGCTATCTTTAACTGTATGAATAAGATGTATAGTCATAACAAAATTTAAAGCAAACCAGAAAATTGTGTATAGTAAATATTCCCAGAGAAAAATTCACCCTCAGGGGAGAAATTTTAAAATGGGTAAGGGGAAAAAGTAGATAGGAGAAGAGAAAGAGATTATAATCAAGTCAGGAGGACAAAGGAAGGTTATGCAAGCTTTGGAGAACTAGTGAAAAGGACAAGAGGGAAAGAAGGGGGAGATGCAAGCAGAAACTAGAATGGATTAGAACAAGAACAATAACAAAACTAGAAACAGCATTTACACTAATGCATAAACAAGAAAGAACAAACAAGAAAGTAAAAAAGGCAGGAAAAAAAAAAAGGATTGAAAAAAGTTTCCAGGGGCTGGGGAGATGGCTTAGTGGAATAAGTGCTTCTATGGCAAATGCAAGGGTCTGCGTTCAATCCTTGGTTCTGCAAAAAAAAAAAAAAAAAAAAAAAAAAAAAAAGTTTCGATTCAGAGGATGTCTCTGCCATCACTTGTATATGCATGTGGTAGACAGAGCCTATATCCATTTATATCCCAGCAAGCTTGCATTTCCCACTCCACTGAAGTTCAGACTGATCCTGGTTTCTGGCTCTGAGGCTAGAACTGAAGTTGTTCAACCCACAAAACTCAAGGTGTCTCTTGCTGGATTGAACTTGGTTCCCTGACCCTCAGGGAGTTGAATGGTTGTGTCTTGTACTGACACTGGCTCAAGATGGAGGCAACCTATGGCTGCTTTGAGTCCTGAGTTCAGCTACTTGTTTTCCACAATGGTGATTGACCAATGGCCTTCTCTTCGGGAATGTCTGAATCACTTACCAGCCACTGTAGCCCACGTCATCCACTGCTCTGTGTTAGTGGTATGTTGCTCCCTGGAGGCCTCTGGGGTCACCCAATGTTGCTGTGCCTCATGCCATGAGGTAGGAGTCAAAGAGAAAGAACTACTTCCATTTCCCTCTTCTTCACTGAAGTCCCTATCTTTGCTCTCCTTGTGGGCTCTAATTCTTACTCTAATTCTCTCCTTTATCTCTTCCTCATGTTGCTGTATTCCAGCCTTTGGACTCCAAATCGTGGAGAGGCTGATTTGCTATTGCTCACCACTCCATCCTCCCAGAAGTCCTACAACTTTTAAATATACTGAGGCTAAATGATTATGGCAATCATTCATGAATATGTACCTCAAATAGTTTTACTTCCATACATACATTCACCCACATACAATAAGGAGAAAGTAACATTGGTTCAGGAATTCAGTGGAATTTTAAATACTTCCAAGTATATACTTGCAGATATAAGAATGTGGAATTATACATGTATGGAATAAGTGCAGACTCACTGCCAGAATGGAAAGGGCTTTGGCCTCAGAATTAGAAATTTATACCTTGGTAACACTAATACTTGTAATTACTTGTGTAATGTTGGCAAGTTCATCTCTATGAATCTTGCTTACTTTACCTAAAATACAAATTATTTTCAAGAGGCTATGGAATTTTTGTTTCTAATGGTGCTTTGATAATTCTCATTTGTTCAATGAACAGTGCTGCATATATTTGTATAAATTGTTTGCTATTTTGGCTTAATTACCTCATATAGTCATTTTCCATGTTTTATCAATTGTATGACTGTAATTATAAGCAGTGCTCTTTTGATCATATGGAATGATTGCAAGTTCATGAAATATAGCCCTTAGTTAAACCTGCATAAATGCATTCTAAATCTTATCAAGAGAATGAGCCTGCTTTACTTCTTTTATTTTTTTTTCCACAACTTTTGCTTCCAGTAGGGTTTATAATTTAATTTTTTTAGTACAAATTAATGGGACTCAGTGTGATCTTTGCATGCAGATATGGTCATATCCAACCATCTTTTTTTCCACCCTTGCCCACATCCCTCACCCCAGTATCTTTTTCAGTGCCTAGAAATTGCTATTCTACTCTCAGGTTGACATATTTTAGTTCCCATATATGAGAGAGAACGTGGAGTAGTATTTGTCTTTCTGTGCCTGACTTGTTCCACTTAACTGAGTATCCTCTAGTTCTGTCCACTTTGCTCTGACAGGATTTTGCTCTTCTTTATAGCCATGTATTATGATACATAATATATATAAATATATCTTTTTGTGATGGGCAGAAGGCTACTTTATGTATTAACTATGCTATATGCTGCGACAAACATGAGTGTACAGACACTTCTTTGCTATGCTGATTTCCATTCCTTTGGATACACTCTCAAGCATAGAATAGCTGAATCTTACAATAGTTCTGTTTTTTCCTTTCTTGAGAACCAACCATGCTGTTTTACATAGTAACTGTACTAATTTACATTCCTGCCACTAGTTTATAGGACTTTCATGATCTCTAGCATTCATTGCTTTTCTTTGTTTACTTTTTTATATTCTAGGAGAGTGAGATGATATCTCATTGTAGTTTTGATTTGCATTTCCCAGATGACTAATGATACTGAAATTTTCATCCTTCTGTTGGACATTTATATATTTTTTCATCGCAGGTTTCTTTTCAGACCATTTTTAACTGAATTATTTCACTGTTGACTTTTTTTTTGGAATCTCATATATATGTTGGATGTTGATCTTCTGTTAGATGAATAGTAAACATATACTTTCTTCTATTGTCTCTTCACTCTTGATTGTTCCTCTGTGGTTTAGAAACTTAAAATGTGATATAGTACCATTTGCTAGCTTTTGCTTGCTTTATGTGCTATTAGGGTCATATTCAGATATTATTGTCTGTTCCAATGTCTTGAAGAATTTCCCATATTCTGACAGTATTTTCAAAGTTTCAGGTTTTTAAGCCATTTCGAGTTGAACTTTGTATACAGTGAAAGATAAGGTTTCAGTTTCAGTTTTCTCTATGTGGATAGTCAGTTTCCCTAGCACCATTTGTTGAAGATGTTTTTCTTTCTTAAATATATGGTTTTGGCACTTTTTTCTTTTTTTTTTTTTTTCTTTGCAGAACCAGGGATTGAACTCAGGCCCTTGAGCTTGCCAGGAAAGCACTTATTCCACAGAACCATCTCCCAAGCCCCTTTGGTACTTTTGTTGAGACTCAGCTGTAGATTTGTGGGTTTATTTCTGGTATCTCTATTCTGTTCCATTAATCTCTGTTTGTTTTTATGGTAATACCATACTATTTTGATTACCACAGCTTTATAGTATTGTCTCTATTTCTTCGTCATTGTTGGGACAAAATACCTCACACTTAAAATTATGGAAGAAGAGGTTTATTCAGCTCACAGGTTGTGGAAGTTTTAGTTCATTCTTGGCTAGCTGCAAGGCAGAGTGGTACATGGCAGAGGAGGCAGCTTTTGTTGGTAGAGGACAGCAAAAGCAGCAAGGGCAAAAATGGAGGAGTGGTGGAAGAGAGTAAGCCTCTTTCGCTCCCTTAAAATGCATTCAGGCTTTCCACCCCAGGGTGGGTGTAACACTCACACACATAATTGCAGGATTGGATCATTAATTAGTCACAAACATTAGAAAGCCTCCCCATGGCTGAATGAAGCCTTGTGTGTGTGGGGAGGGGACATCTAGACACAAAACATAACAGGTATGTTTTGAAATCAGGTGTCATGATGTCTCCAGCTTTGTCTTCTTTGCTAAAAATTGCTTTCACTATTTGGGGTCTTTATGCTTCCATATGAATTTTAAGTTTTTTATTGTAGTTCTGTGAAGTATTTTATTACTAGGTGCACAGAGATTACAATAATGTGTAGGTTGCTTAGGTTGGTGTGGAAATTTTTATTACTTTATTTATTTACTTTTGCAGTACCAGGATTGAACTCAGGACCCTGTGCTTGCCAGGCAGGCACTTATTCTACCAAGCTATCTCCCCAACCCCTGGAAATTTTAATAAAGTGAATTTCCTCCAATCAATGGATATAGAAATTGTTTATGCTACCTTTAGTTTCTTTCATCAGTGTTTTATAATTTTAACTATACAGATCTTTCACTTCCTCAGATTATTTTATTTTAATTTGGTACAGGGTCTCCTTATGCAGCTTGGACTTGTAGTAATCCTCCTGTTTCAGCCTCCCTAGTGCTGGAATTACAGGGATGTACCACTATGCCTTGTTTCAGTGGCTGACTCAGTGCAGGGTCAACATAGCTTGTGGTACTGGAGATTGAACCTGCGTCCTTGTGTTTGCCAAGCAGGTGCTTAGACTGCTGAGCTATGTCCCTGGCCCCTCCTCAGATAAATTTTGTCCTAAGTATTTTATTTTTTTGTGTGGCTGTGAATAGAGTTGCTTTCACTATCCTTAATACATTTATTATTGAGTATCTGTAATTCTTCTATAAATTCTACTTATAGAAGAATTACAGATACACATATGTTGATATCTGTATACTGCATTTCTTTTTCAGTGTAAATAGTCTTTTGACTATTTCTATGTATAGAATTATATTATATGAAAACAGAGATAATTTGACTTCCTTTCTTCCTACATGTATGCCTTTTGTTTCTCTTGCCTACTTGTTATGGACAAAACTTCTAGTACTCCCTTGGATAATAATAGTAAAGTGTGTAACCATCCTGTTCCTGATCATGGAGGACATGCTTCCAGCCTTATCCCATTCGGTATGATGTTGGTGATGGATTTGTCCTACATAGCTTTTAATATGTTGAGTTGTGATCTTTATGTATCTAATTTGTTTAAGGTTTTCATCATCAAAGGAAGTTGAATTTTATTAAACACTGTTCTGCATCTACTGAGATATTCATAAGATTTTCATCCTTTTTAAATCTTTCATTGATACAATATATTATGTTTATTGAATTTTATATACTGAGCCATCCTTCAATAGCTGTAATGAAACCAAGTAGATCATGGTGTTTGTTTTTGATGTGCTTTTAATTTGCTAATTTCTGGCAAGTGCAAGGGCCTGAGTTCAATCCCCAGTTCTGGAAAAAAAATAATAATTTGCTAATAAAATATCTTGTTCATTTTTTACATTTATGTTTATGAGGAATACTGGTCTATAAAGCTCTTTCTTGTTATATGTTTTTCTAGCTGTGAAATAGAATAATGCTGATCATATAGTGTGAAGTTGGAAGGGTTCCCTCCTTTCAATTCAATGGAATAGTTTGAGAAAGAAGAATTGATGTTAGTTCTTTAAAAGTTTGGTAAAATTCAGTATGGAAGTCATCAGGTCTTATGATCATTAGAAGACAATTGCTAACTCAGTGTGTTATTATTGGTCTATTATTGCTTTCCATATTTTCTTGGTCGAATTTTGGTAGGTTGTATGTGTCCAGAAATTTGCCTATTTTGGATTTTTGAATTTGATAGGTTATCACTTTTTCAAAATAATCTCAAGTGACCTTTTATATTTTTGTTGTGATGTGTCCTTTTCCATAATCAATTTTATTTATTTGATTCTTTTTTAAACTATTTTTCTTGGTTAGTGTAATTAAAGGTTTATTGATTTTGTTTATCTTTCCAAAGAACCAACTGTTCATGTCATTTATTTATGTATATTTTTTAGTTTATTCCATTTCTGTATGATCCTTATTATTTCTTTCTCTCTCTTCATTTTGGATTTGTTAGTTCTTGCTTTCCTAAGTCCTACAGACCCATCAAATTGTTTATTTGAAATCATTCTTTTTATATAATCATTGCTATATCTTCTCTTAATAATGCTTTTGCTACACCTCACAAGCTTTGGTATATTGTGCTTCTATTTTTATTTGTTTATGAAATCTTTGAAGTTCCCTTCTGGTTTCCTCAATCACCCAAAGTTTGTTCAAAAGTGTACTGTTAAGTCTTCAAATATTTGTGCATTTTCTTTGTCTTTTTTTTTTTTTTTTTTTTTTCAGAACTGGGGATTGAACTCGGGCCCTTGTGCTTGCCAGGGAAACATTCCACTGAGCCATCTCCCTGGCCCTATTTGTACATTTTATAAAATCTCTTTTGTTGTTGATTTCTAGTTTTATTCCAGTTTTTAAAACATTTAAATTTTTATTTTTTTTATTCCATTTTTAACAGAAAAGATACAGATCTGATTGATTTCTTTTGAATTTGTTAAGGCTTGTTTGATGGCCTAATGTATAGTCTCTTTTTAGAGAAAGCTCCATGTGCTCATGAACATAATGCATTATTTGAGCTGAGCATGGTGGAACACATCAATAATACCAGCAGTTTGGGATATTGAATCAGGAGAATCATAGATTTGAAGGCAGTCTGGGCAGTTTAGCAAGACACAAACACTTGACAGTAAAAAGAAATAAAAATAATAAGAGCTGGAGATGTCACACGGTGGTATAAGGCTTATGTAGCAAACATAAGGCCCTGAGTTCAGACCCCAGTAACACACTCATGTGCACATTTGCACACACACATACACTTATGTATTATGGTGCTATTGGATGGCATATGCTGTAAATGTCTAAAGTCCTTTTGATTTATAGTATAATTTAAGTCTGATAGTTTTTCACTGATTTTTTGGGGAAATGTGGATCATCTGTCCTTTGATGATAATGGGGTATTGAAACCTCTCATTATTATTGTATACTAAAGCTTATCACTCTTTAGGTATAATAGTAATTATTGTGTAAAATTGTATATTCTGATGTTAGGTGTATATAGATTTACAATCATTATGGCTTCTTGCCTTCTTGAGGTACTGATCCCTTATTATATAGTGATCTCCGTTTCTTACAATCTTTGTCTTAGAGTCTATTTTGTGAAATGTAAGTATAACCACTCCTGCTTGCTTTAGGTTTCTGTTTGCTTGAAACATCATTTTCCATTAATCCACTTTGAGTGTGTATATATGTCTTGTGAAGTGAGTTTTTGTAACCATATGGTTTGATCTTGATTTTTATTCTGCTCAGCCAATGTATATTAATTTCATAATTTACATTTAAGGTTGTTATTGAAAGATAGACTTATTCCTTCATTTTGATTTTTTTCTAGTTGTTTCAATATTTTTCTTTTCTCTTGTTCATTTTTGGGGCTTGATAGTTTATTATATTGATAACATTTGATTCTTTTCTTTTTTTATATTTACTCTTCTAGTGGAATTTATATCTTCACATGCTATCATGATGGTGGTTATCATTCTTTTATATCTGAATGTAGAAGTCCCTTAATTATCATTTGCCAAGCTATTCTGGTCATAATGAATTTTTTCAGTTTTTCCTTATCTTAGAAGATCTCTCTCTCTCTCTCTCTCTCTCACTCTCTCTCTTTCTTTCTCTCTCTCTCTCTTTCCTCCCTCCTCTTTTCCTCCCCCCCTCCCCTCCTCTTTTCTTTCAGAAAGCTTTGGTAGTAGACTGATACAGGGATGTTGCCACTTATTTTCTTTCTGGACACAGACTGGATTATTACATTATTTCCTAGGTTTCTACTGAGAAATGCGCTGTTACTCTAATGGAATTGCCTCTCAATATGACTTAGTACTTTTCATATATTTAAAAAGTGTTTTCTTTGTCTTCTACACTTGACAATTTGACTGTAATATATTGTGGTGAACATCTTTTATTGTTATTGTTATATCTTTTTGTGATTCTATAAGGCCCCCACATACGGATGACTATATTTTTTTCCTAAGATCAGGAAGTTGTGTGCTTATTTTATTTCAGTGAAAAATTTTCTATGACTTACCTTTTATCTCCTCACATTTAGTTATTCCAGAGATAAGGATATTGATTTCCTGATGTTCCAGAGATTTTGAATGGCCTCTTCATTCTTTGTTCTGCATTTTTTTGTCTATTGGAGATATTTCTGCAGTATTTCTTATCTGCAAGCTCAGATATTCTTTCTTTCATTTGACTTATTATAGAGTTGTTTTTTTAAGTATTAAGTTTATTTTGTATTAGTACATGTTTGTAGTATTTGTAGTTTATAACCAACAGGAAATGTCTATATGTACTTAATATAGTTTGATTTTCTTTTAAGTCTCTTTCCTCCTGCCTCCCTCCTTCATGCTCTAAATCTCCTTTCATTGTTTTCAATTAGTTTTATTTTTTATTTATTTACTTTTTTTGGTACCAGGGACCAAACTCAGGACCTTGAACTTGCCAGGCAGGTGCTTATGCCACTGAGCTATCTCCTTGGCCTCTCATATTTCTTGATATTATTAATCTTATTTTATGTTTAGCACATAAAATGTTTATATTCATTAAGATTATCAAGTTACTGTATCTCTCACATCTTCAATTTACCTATTACCTTCCTACCTCCTCTCTCCCTGGGGCTCCAGGACCCCTTCCAAACCTTCTAGGTATCTTTCCCAAAGAGCTAAAAGACCTTATGCTATGGCGACATGTGCATACTAATATTTAAATCTGTAATACCTAAATCCTGGAAGCAACTGGTATACCCATCAACAGGAGATGGGATAAAAAAAATGTGGTATCTATTCATGATGGAATACTCTTCAGCTACAAAGGACAAAATAGAGACATTTGTATGAAAATGATTGTAGCTGGAAAATAATTGTTGAGTGAAATAAATCAGGCACACAGGCTTAAATACTATGTAGTACATCTCATTTGATTAAGACAAAGTACAAAGCATAATAAAAGATGGAGAGAAGGAGCAAAAGAAATCTGTTGTTGAGCTTTTAAAATGAATTTTTATCTAATTTATTGAGCTCTGTACTTCTCAGATTTCATTTAATCTATTTTTAAAGTCTGTGTTTTTGGGGCCAGGGAGATGGCTTAGTAGAATAAGAGCTTGCCTTATTAGTAGAATAAGAGCAAGCTCAAGGGTCTGAGTTTAATCTCTGGTTCTGCCAAGAAAGAAAAAAAAAGGCTGGTCAAAATATTTTTTTTAAATCTGTGTTTTTGCTAAAGTTCTCATTTATGTCATGAATTGTCCTCAATTATTTGAACTGTACATGTAGTCTCTTGGATCTCATTGAGCCATAATCATTCTTTTGAATTATTTATCAAGCATTTCATCCATTTTTGTTTCTTTGAAATTTGTTGCTAATGTGTTATAATCTTTTAGAGGAGTCATTTTACTTCATTTTTTATATTTCATGAATTCTTACATTGATACTTTTGCATCTGGTGGGTCAGGTATTTCTATCACTTTTATGCGGTAGCTTTCCTAGCAAGCAGATTTCTGCAGAAGGGTATTGGTTGGCACTGTTGTGTGGTCTTCCTATAAATTCATTGGTTATGGCTAATGAATTTGGGCATGGTGCATACTGTGTCAGAGTTAGAAAAACCTACAGTCTTTGCAGGCTACATAAGAGTGGGGATCTTCTAGTAGTTCAGGCATGTAGGGATAGACAGCAAAGTACAAAGGGTATACGTTCTGGCTACTTCTACAGTGGGAAGTGGATACTTCTACCCTATCAGGTGATAGAGGTTTCCTCAAGCAGTGTTTATGTTGAATCTGTTACTTGTAAAGGGTCTGCAGCATTTCCCACACCAGTAGTGGTGAAAGTAGTGAAGCACATGAACTCTAACAAGATAGTAGTACTAGATCAGGCACTTTATGGCAAGAGGCAGTGGCAAGAATCACAGGACTTCCTTGATTTTACTGGTACCCAATACTGACAGCATCATGTGATCAGGCAAGGTGTGGCAGCAATCAGCAGTAGGAGCAGTATAGATGTGGTGGCAGCAGGGATTATGATACTCCTGTTTTCTGCTACTGTGTGAATACCCTCCCATAAGCAGAAGCTTGGTCCCTGTACACTAACTGTGGATGGTTGGGGATGGGTTATATCCAGGGTTTTGCTTCCCTCTTTCAGCTATTGTGCTTGCCATGGAATAAGTGGGAGCTGGACATGGTCAGAGTCAAGAAAATTTCCTCTTGGACCTCCTCTGGGCATGCATACCCAAAGATGGTCGGGGCTTTAAGGCTTCTGTAGTGTTCCCATGTGGGACAAGCAGTAGTGGAACCACATTATTCTTTCCTGTCTTGTAGCAAGTATCTGTGCATAATGTAAGAGAGAAGAGTGGCAACTGCTTGGGAGTCTACCTTCAGTACCAGCACTAACATGAATGTGCTTAGATTGTCCACATTCCTGGTCTTAGAGGGCAAGTGCCTTGATCTGATTCTTAAAGGTGGCCCCTTTCATTCTTTTATGTGTCATGACAACTATCCCCTACTATGTAGTTGGTTTGAGTCATGGTCATTTTGTTTGGCCATATTTAGTTCACAAGGCAGCTAGTTATGCACTAAGCAATTTCAGTGAAATGCTTATGGGTCTGAGAGATGAAAATATGTGGGGTTCAGACCCTGAGAGTAGTCAAGTTCAGAAAATAATTCCCCTTTCAATATAACCTCCTGGTTGCAATAACCTGGGAGTTTTCTGTGAGATGATATGAATCCAGGCTGCTGTTCAGACTTAAGGTTGCTTATCTAAGGTGAAAATCTGAGTACTGTGAATCTTTGCAATAGTAAGGATTGTGAGTATCCACATATAGAGTCTCTTCCTCCCTTCTCTCTCTTTCACCCTCACTCCTTTGAAGTACTATCCCTATCCTGAGCTGTGGAGTTGGTATGGCAGATGCTTAAGGTATATTGTTTCTTTCTCTATGCTCTTTTCCAAGTCTCTGAAGATTGCAAGGTACCAGTTTCTGTTTTGATGATTTTCAGTAGTTTATGGTCATTCACCTTGAAATGTAGCTACACATTTGTTGTTTTGGTTCTTCTTTGTGGAAGAGGTGGTGAGTGCTGCATGCATATATTCAGCTATCTTAAGGCGTTGGGTCTGATGAATTTTTCTTTAGATTAGATTCCTAAAGGAAAGTACAGGAAAAACAGCTTTGTCTGGGGAAAAAGAGAGCATTAGAGCACCAAATTCTAATTTAGGGAATATAATGTTTTATTAAATATCTTTTCTTTTTAACCTGAAAATTAAGGGAATGAATTTTATTAGCTCCAACGTTTTGGAAATAATCTTTAACTTTCAACATTAGTAATATTTTTGCTGAAGTTAATATCATTTTTGCATGTTTTTCTGCTTCTTTTTCTCTCACTAGTAATTATGGATACATTTTCTTATTTTGAGCAGGACTATATATTTAATATGTTTTCTATTACTATTTTTATTGAAGAACAAATAGCAATGATACAGTTTCAAGACAAATTAACAGGACAGATTTGATAAATAAATACATTGCAAAATGTAATGTTTTGGTGTACAAGGTGCATATATGGTATTATACTTACAGGCATTATTATAGCAGATGTCTCTAATCAGTGAATGAAGAGAGTGTAGCTATATACTTATCTTATTTTTGATAGCTGAATTATATCACAGATTCAATAGTTAATACTTTCTACCTTGTTATCTCCCTAGTGTTTGTCCATAGTTCTAGAAGCCAACATAAAACCTTGTCCAACCACTATTAATTCAAATCTTGCTTCTCACAGAATTATGCAGAAGCACAACATATTTATCCTAACTGTACTGTTTATACACACACATCATGATTCTTCCTTTGTATACCCCTTTTTTTTTTTTTTTTGTCTAGACCTGTCAAAGATGAGCACTCCATTGTCATTAAACCATTATAGGTGCCTGAACTTGGTGGCACAACCCAACATAGTCCAGCATTCCACAATAATAGTGAGTTATCTGAAGAAGTTGTTCACTATAGCCATTTGTAGTACAACTTATTATTATGGCCCTGCATTGTATACCTCATTTTTATACTTTTCTGCAGGATAGTTAAGACCGAGATCGACCAAGACCTATATATCAAAAGATATAGCTTTTGTTTCTGATGAGGTCAGTGAAGGCTGCTCAGGGTTTATCTTGTAGTCCTGTACCTTATTCTGTAGATACTTTGTCTATGTCATCCATGTGGATGAGTCATGGCCAATGCTTGACCAGTTTGCTCTCTATGAGAGCCTGAGAGAAAGTTTTCTCTCCATGTGACTCTCCCCAGGCACATTATACATCATCAGTCTCTTTCCTCTGTGATTCCATAATCTCCTTGATCAGAAAATTTGGGGCACAACTGAGTTTCATGATGTTACAGTACAGGTTCTCCTATGTCCTGAGTCTTCGCTGACCTTGAAAGGCTAGGGCCAAAATGTTGGCTGGCATTGCAGCTCTTATATTTCTCCAATTTTGATCTGTGAAGTTAGGTTGTTAACCATCCAGAAGAAAAGCTAATGCTGCAGCATGTGCTGTTCATTTTGCCCTAACTATCTGACTCAATTGTTTTTAGTTGTTGTTGTACATTTCCACTTGTATTTCTTTTGACTTCTTATACTAGGGAGACTGTATGATATTTGCACGTATGTGTCTGGTGTATTTCACTTACGAGTATATGTTCAAGTGGCATCCACTTCAATATAAATGCTTCAAGCTTATCATTCTTAATAGCTGAGTAATACTCCATTATATAGAAATACCACATCTTTTTCAAGCATTGCTCACGTGATGGACATCTTGGTTGTTTACAAGATTTTGCTATCACACATTGTGCTGCTATAAACATAGGTACACATATGTCACTAGATTTAATGCTTTCAGTTCCTCTGGGAAAATTCCCAGAAGGGGGGTATCCAGCTTAAATGAGATTTCCAGTCCTACTCTTTTGAGGAGTTTCCACATTGATCTCCACAGTGGTTGTACCAGTCTACATTCCCACCAGCAGTGGAGAAGTGTTCCCTTTTCCCCAAAACCTCTGCAACATTTGTTTTTGATTTCCTTATGATAGCCATTCTTTCTGGAGTGAGATGGTATCTGTTTTGTTTTTATTTGCATTTCACAAAGGGCTAGCAATGTGGAGCATTTTTTCATATATTTATTCACTTCTTTAATTTCGTTCTCTGAGAAGTGTGTATTCATCTCAGATGCCCATTTCTGATTGGGTCTTTAAATTTGAGGGCCCTGTTATATCTTAGTTCTTTATATATTCTAGACAGCAGACCTCTGTCTGATTGCTTACGAGTTAGGATTTTTCAAAATTTGTGGGTTGTCTTTTCACTTTGTTGACAATTTCTTTTGACGTGCAGAAACTCAAGAAGAGTTGATCCCAGTTGTTGATTCTTTCAAGTGTTTCCCATGCAAATATATGTTTGTTCATGAACACATTACCTACCCCTATGTCTTCAAGAGCTCCTCCTACTTTCTCTTCCAAGAGACTGAGTGTTTCTGTTTTAATGTTTAGATCTTTAATCCATTTTGACTTTAGCTTAGTGCATGGTGATAGAGCTGGGTCAAGTTTTAGTTTTCGGCATGTAGAAAGGCAGGTTTTCCAGCACCATTTGTTAAAGAGGCTATCTTTCTTCCAGTAAGCTTGTTTGGCTCCTTTGTCGAAGATCAGATGGCTGAGTGTGATCGTAGATGCCTCTGCATTTTCTGATCTATTCCATTGATCCTCAGGCCTAATTTGTTGCCAATACCATGTTGATTTTACCACAGTGGCTTTGTAGTATAATTTCAAGTCAGAAATTGCGATGCCTCCTGCCTTGTCTTTATTGGCAAGATTGCCTTTGCTATTCTAGGTCGTTTGTGGTTCCAAATAAATTTTAGGAATGATTTCTCTATGTCTGGGAGGTATGTTGGTGGCATTTTGATAGGAATTGTATTAAATCTGAACAGCAATTTTTGAAATATGGCCATCTTCATGATGTTCATTGTTCCTATCCAGGAGCATGGAATATCTTTCCATTTTCTGAAATCCTATGTAATCTCTTTTCTTAGGGTGTTGTAGTTTTCTGTGAAAAGATCTTTGACTTCCTTGATTAAGTGAATTCCAAGGTATTTCATTTTCCACGGTGCCATTGTAAAAGGTGTTATTTCTATTGTTTCCCTTTCAGTGTGCTTGTTATCTGTGTAGAAGAATGCTATTGACTTTTGAGTATTGACTTTGTATCCTGTTATGTTACTGAATTTCTGTATCAGTTCTTATAGTTTCTTGGAATTTTTGGGGTGTTCCAAGTAAAGTATCATGTCATCTGCAAATAGTGATAGTTTAACTTCTTCTTTACCTATTCTTATTCCTTTCATTTGGCCCTTTTTTCTAATGGCTGTTGTTACTGATTCCAAGAATATATTGAGTAGGAGGGGTGATAGAGGACATCCTTGTCTTGTACCTGATTTAAGAGTAAAAGATTTCAGTTTTTCCCCATTTAGGATCATATGAGGTTTTGGGTTGTCATAGATGGCTTTTATCAAGTTAAGGTAGAGTCTATCTATTCCAATTTTCTGTAGGACTTTGAACATGAATGAATGTTGAACTGTGTCAAAAGCTTTCTCTGCATTAATTGAGATGATCATGTGGTTTTTAGATTTCAGTCTATTAATATAGTGTATTACATTTATAGATTTTCGAATATTGAACCATCCTTGCATCCCTGGGATGAATCCTACCCAGTCATGGTGTATGATCTTCTTGATGATTTGCAGTATTCTATTTGCTATGATTTTATTAAGTATTTTTGCATCTATGTTCATGAGGGAGATTGGCCTGTAGTTCTCCTTTTTAGTTGTGTCTTTCCCTAGTTTTGGAGTCAGTATAATCCTTGCCTCCAGAAATGATTTTGGGAGGAATGCTTCCTTTCCAATTTCATTGAAGAGCTTGAGAAGTATAGGAATTATATCGTCTATACATTTCTTGTAGAATTCAGCTGTGAATCCATCAGGACCTGAACTTTTCTTTGTTGGTAGGCTTTCTATTAGGTTTCGTATTTCTTTGGCTGTTATTGGCTTATTGAGAGTTGTTATATCTTCTTGATTCAGTTTTGGTAATTTGTATCTTTCGAGGAAACTGTTCATTTCTTCTGTGTCTTCTATTCTGTGAGCGTAAAGATTCTTGAAGTAACTATTGATAATCTTCTGAATTTCTGCTGGGTCTGTGTTGATTTCACTCTTTTCATTCCTTATTGCATGTACTTGAATTTTTTCTTTCCTCTTTTTGATGAGGTTGGCTAGAAGCTTATCAATTTTATTCAGTCTTTCAAAGAGCCAACTTTTTGATTTGTGTATTCTTTGAACTGTTTTCTTCATCTCAGTTGAATTAATTTCTGCTCTAATCCTTATGATTTCTTCCCATCTTTGCACTCTGGCTTTCGTTTGCACTTCTTTTTCTAGATGTCAGAGGTGCAACATTAGGGTGTTTATTTGTTCCCATTCTGTTTTCCTGATGTGTGAGTTCATAGGTATGATTTTCCATGTAAGAACTGCTTTCTTTGCATCCCATAAATTCCGGTAAGTTGTGCTTGATTTTTCATTGAATTGTAGATATTTTTGAATTTCTTGTTTAATTTCTTCTGTGCCCTATTGATTGCTGAGTGGAATGTTGTTTAATTTCCATGAATTTAGAGGGTTTTTCTGGTTTCTTTTATTATTCAGTTCCAGTTTCATTGCACTGTGGTCAGATAATATGCATGGGGTAATTTCTGTTTTCTTGTATATACTTAGGCATGACCTCTGGACTAGTATGTGGTCTATTTTGGAAAATGACCCATGTGTAGCTGAAAAAAATGTGTATTCATCTGTGGTTGGGTGGAACACTCTGTATATGTCCACCAGGTCCATTTGTTCCAAGCTCTGGTTCAGTTCTACTACTTCCTTTCTAATTTTTGTCTAGATGATCTATCTTTTTGAGATAAGGTGGTGTTAAGGTCTCCTGTTAAAATTATGGTCTTAGATATTAGGTTTTCATGTCCATTAAGATTTGTCTTACATAGTGGGGTGCTCCTCTGTTTGGTGCACAGATATTTATGAGTGTTACCTCTTCCTCTTGAATTTTTCCCCTGACCAATTTATAGTGTCTTTCTTTGTGTCATTTGATCCTTCTTGGTTTGAAGTTGAGACTGTCTGAGAACAGAATTGCTACTCCCACTTTTTTTGAGTTGTTGGGGCATGTAGTATTATTTTCCATACTTTGACTTTGAGCCTATGAATGTCCTTTTGAGTTAAGTGTGTTTCTTGTGTACAGCATATTGGATTTTGTTTCCTAATCCACGGTGCTAGTCTATTTCTCTTAATTGGTGAATTGAGTCTATTTACATTGATGGTTATAATTGAAATGTGTTGACTTTTGTTTGTCACCATATTTACCTACTGTTCTTTACTCCTTTGTATCCTGTGTATAATTGTCTGTCCTGTTTAATGGGTTCCTTTCATTCTCATTCATGGAGTTCTGGTCATTATGGTCTCTCTCTAGAACATCTTCTAGCAGCCTGTGAAGGGATGGCTTTGTCATCATGAAATTCTTTAGTTGTTCTTTGTTGTGGAAGTATTTCACTTCTCCATCAAACTTGAAAGAGAGTTTTGCAGGGTATAATAGTCTGGGCTGGAATTTGTTTTTGTGTAGGACTTGAAGAACTCTGCTCCATGCTCTCCTTGCCTTCATGGTTTGTGTAGAGTTGTTGGCTGTAATTCTAATGGGTTTTCCTTTAAATGTGATATGCTTGTTCTCTAGCAGCTTTCAGTATATTATTTTTGTATTGGATTTCTGGGATCTTGACTATTATATGTCTTGGTATGTTTTTACTTGGGTTGAAGTTATTTGGTGTTCTGCATGCTTCAGTGACCTGAATGTCAGATTGCTTCCTTATATTTGGGAAGTTTTCTGCGATTACTTCTCCCCAAATTTGTTTTTATTGACTCCTTCATTCTCATTGACACTAATTAATCGCACATTGTTCATCCTGGCATCATCTTGCAGGTGATGGAGTATTTTTTTCTGCATTCTTGTTGTTTTTAAGAGATCCTTTCTCACCTTTTCACTAGCTGCACCAGTATCTTCAAGATCTGAAACTCTGTCTTCACTTTCACACCAATGATTTTGTAGACTTGTTATTGATATTTTTAGTTGTTCTATATCTCTTCGACTCATGTGTTGTGTTTCTTTTCTGTATCACTCATTCAAGGAATCCATCATATTTCTAACCACCTCTATTTTTTTTTTTTTAATCTATGTCTTCTTTAGAGGTAGTTAATTAATTCTTTTTCTGTAGAGTTTCTCCCAAGTTGGGTTTTCTCTGTATATTTCTGGACTTGTTTCTGTATTTCAGATATTATGATTTCCAAGAATTCTTTTTTTTCAAAGAATTCTTTTTTGATTTCAGAAATTATTTCTGCTTTGAGTTCCTCATGACCTTTCTGCTGCTGTTTCTTTGCTTCAGACACTGTTAATTCATACGTTTCAGCTGGAATAGTGTTCTCTGCACTTGTTCTGGTTCAGCATTGGTGGTACCCCAGATGTTTCTGGATTTGATTCTTTATTTCAGATGCTATGTAGTCATATATTTCTTTTTTTATTTCAGTAATTAATTCTTGTCCGAGTTCCTCTATACCTTTCTGCTGTTGTTCCTTTGCTTCAGGATCTGTTATTTTTCAGCTGAGCTAGTGTCCTCTTCATGTACTGGTGGACTCGAGGCCTGAGATTGCATTTTTGTCCTTGTCTTTGTCATTTTGTATAGCACTGACTTCTGACCTTTGGTGTAGAGCTTTGGTGCAACCTTAGCATGCAATGAGATTCGGGTGCCAGTCTATTAAGTTTGAGATTATTCAGTTATGCCTGGCCTGGATCCAACTGTTCAGTTCCTTTTGCTACAACTCCTGTGGTTCCCCTCCGTTGGTTTCCTGGTCAGACAAGTGGCAAACTGAACCGGGATGTAGAATTAGTAGTGAAAATTCCCACTATCTTGGTTGGCTTTGGGGCGAGGATACAGAAATTTGCTGGAGTAGGCCCCTGTGTCTCAGGCAGTTTGCTCTCTAGGTGGGCAGGCCTGGGCTTTGGTGGGTCCACTGGGCTCTCAAAAGGATAGTAGATGTTCTTATCCACAGGGTAGGCTATGCTGGGTCAGCCAAGCCATTTTGGGTCTGGGTCTGGGGGCTGGAACCGGAGAAGGCTGATAAAGGTCCCTCTGGCACTGCGGGCCTGGAGTCCTCACTCACAGGCCGAGCTGCACTGGGTCTGGTGCTGTGGGGTGGGACCAGGGATCACTGGGAAATGTCTCTCCAGCGTGGCGGGCCTGGAGCTTTCACTCACAGGCTGAGCTGTGCTGGGTCTGGGCTAATATGTTTTAATTATTATTTTTTCTATATGAAAGCTCAGGGCTTCATGACCTTCTATTGGCAAGGATATTTCAATTAATATCTTTGACATAGAAAATCCATACTGCATAATTTTTACTTCTAGAACATAGATCATGTTAAGGAATAGCCACTTGGGTTGTATTTGATAATGTTTGCTGGGATGATCATGTTTGAGCAAAGCACCAGAGCTCAATAGTACAAAGCATTTCTTCCAGTAAGATTGAGGAAAGGATCAGATATCATTGACTTTTACCTTCCTTGGAGTTCTTTAATTACTAATATTTTGAGTATTTCACTGCCATTCTAGTAGTCTAGAAATAGAAAAAAATGTGCAACTCCCCTCACACCATGACAAGGATCTATGTATTCATGAAGATGAAAAAAGATAAACCATATTTTGTTGAAAAGTTTATTTTCAGTTTTAATGCAGTTATTGCTTTCTGGTTTCTATAACCAGGAGATCATGACAATAAATTCAAAAGTAATAGTAGAAAGCTTCACTGGTGACACAAAAAGATGAAAATATTCTGCATCTCCATCTAGGGAACTACAGAATGTGCTATAATGTTACTTAAGAAATTTGGCTCCTTGGCTATGTCTCTTAGCTTCTTGGATAGGTTTGTTATAACCCCTAAACAAAAACACGAAAATCCAAATTTTGAGTGCCAGAAAATTTTAAAATACTCAGTTTTAAACATCTGCAAATGTCTAATCATTTTATCATACATTTCTGATGTAATAATAACTGCTAATTCCATCTTTTGTTCACTATTTTCTGTCCAAAGAGCTTGATGACTATGGAACCTTAAGAAAAGATCCTCCACCAAAAAATTAATATAGTAATACAGTTAATAAAAAAGAATAGAAAGAAAGCCCTACTACCAAGAAAAGGATAGTATTACATATCTTATTTTCTTACTGTGTTTTATTTCTTCTTTGGTTAGTTCCTTTGCTTCCTAATAGTGCCTTAGTTCTTGCACATATTCACAGAGTGAAGAGTTGCTATCTGAGTACAAGCAACCTGACTCAGTTCTCCCCCTTTCATAGTAACCTCTGCCCTAAGAGACTCTTAGCTGATTATCAGCTAAATTCTGACTGCATTTTCTGCTCCATTCAGATGGATTAGATCCGAAATCTTGTCCGTGCATTTCCCCACCCACTGTGGCTACACTTAATAAATATTTATGTATCTATACTCTTTAGTTTCCATAGGGTATTGGCTACAGAGAGAGCAAAGAAATGGACTTTTGATTTGTGTTTCTGCTGTGAATCAGCTGTTCATCCGTGGCATGCGATGGGCTATGGCTATGTACTTGCCCTTTGCTACTGTTGAATCTGGTTTGTGTTCTAATTAAACTAGGCTCTGAATGTTCAACAAAGGATATGTAATCTCTATGGCTGGGATCAGATTCATCACTAGACTGGCTTTGAAAATCAGGGTCACTTAATGGTTCAGAAGACACAAATGAATGAAAATAATGAGATCTTTCTCTTCTAGATGTATAGGACCCAGACTGACTGTAGGAATCAGCTGATTATACATACATATATTGGAATGTTCAGAAAAAGAACCTGGTGTTCTTATTGTTGCAGATCTATTGGACAAAAAAGGGTCAGATAAGGTAAAGGATTGACCACAGAGAGACACTTCTACACTCATAGATCCACCTCATTATCTCATAGGGTTAGAAGCTTGACTACTAGTCCTGCTGGCTTGAGAAGGCTCATATCCAGATTGACCATAGTCATAAGCTGCAGAACCATAGCTACCATGTCTCCAACATTGGTTGGAACAATGTGTATATTGCCCATAACTTTGTGATTGCTTATGTCTTGTTCCAAGATGAGTATGAACACTAGTTGAATGCCTCATTATGCTATCTCTTGATGGTGAGTATGCATGAGGCAAGTGTGCCTGCCGAGATCCAAAAGATCTATGGTGAGACCAAGCCTGGTGTTGAGAACCTCCTGTGGGTCTGTGTGAGGATTTAGTATGCTCTTCACTGCCACTGGACTCACTGTGAACAGGGCCCCAACTGGTGGAGTGTGTTCCACCAGAATTAGAGGATTGTCCCCAAGTAGGCTGGCCTTGTCTTGCTGTATCCCCTGCTTGTAGATGTGAAGTTTGTTCTCTTCCCTGAGCTCTGGAGCCTGACTCTCCGTGCTGCGATCCAGTTTGGCCCTGAGGGGCTCCTGACTGTCTAGGTGATTCACGGTGCTCTTCACCACCACTAGACTCACTGTGAACAGGGCCCCATGTCCTGGAGGGTGTCCCACCAGATTGAGGGGACTGTCTCCGAGGCGACTGGCCTTGTCTTGCTGTATCTCTAGCTTGTGGATGTGAAGTCTGCTGTCTTCCCTGAGCTCTGGAGCTTGACTCTCCTTGCTGAGATCCAGGTTGGCCCTGAGGGGCTCTTGACTGCCTGTGTGATTCATGGCGCTCTTCCCCACCACTGGACTCACTGTGAACAGGGCCCCATGTCCTGGATGGTGTCCCACCAGATTGAGGGGATTGTCTCCGAGGCGACTGGCCTTGTCTTGCTGTATCTCTTGCTTGTGGATGTGAAGT
>PVKA01035919.1:0-22243 GCA_004027165.1 Ctenomys sociabilis
ACTGATCTGGGAAGCCTGGTGAGTCCTGTAAATTCGCTCTCGCTGGGAGAGCTTGGTGCGGGATCCAGGAGGCCGCTGGAGTCAGCCACTGTCTCTGGCCGGTCTCAGGTGCTGGGCAGGGGCGGGCGGGATGGAGCAGGATGGCGGAGTCGGCCGCGCTGTCTCTGGCCGGTCTCAGGGGCTGGGCGGGGGCGGGCGGGATGGAGCAGGACCTCTCATAGAATTATGTAGAAGCACGGCATTATCTATCCCAACTGTACTGTCCATACACACACCTCATGATTCTTCCTTTCTATACCACTTCCTTTGTCTACACCTGTCAAAGATGGGCACTCCATTGTCATTCAACCGATTTAGGTGCCTGAACTCGATGACACCATCCAACATAGTCCAGCATTCCACAATAATAGTGAGTTATCTGGAGAAGTTGTCGACCATAGCCATTTACAGCTCAACTTATTACTATGGCCCCGAGTTGTACACCTCATTTTTGTGCATTTCTGATGGATGGTTAAGACCTAGACAGAGCAAGACCTATATACCAAAACATGTAGTTTTTCTTTCTGATGAGGTCAGTGACGTCCCCTCAAGGTTTATCTTGGAATCCTGTACCTTATTCTGTAGATCCTTTGTCTGTGTAATCCATGTGGATGAGTGGCAGTTTGCTCTCTATGAGAGCCTGAGACAAAGTTTTCTCTCCATGTGACTCTCCCCAGGCACACTATAGAACTTTGATCTCTTTCCTCTGTGGCTCCATAATCTCCTTGTTCAGAAAATTTGGGGCTCAACTGAGTTTCATGATGTTGCACTGCAGGTTCTCCTATGTCCTGAGTCTTTGTTGACCTTAAAAGGCTAGGGCCAAGATGTTGGCTGGCCTTGTGGCTCTTCTATTTTTCCAATTTTGATCTGTGAACTTAGGTTGCTAACCATAATATACTGAAACAGTTTGAAAACAGGTTAGTAGGACAGTTGCAATTAATGTATTGCATATTGTTGTCTTCATAGTAGATATTCAGAGGACAAGATGCAGACATATCTAAACACTATTAGTACAAACCTTTCTTCTTATTGACTTAAGTAGCTGTATATCTCTCCTATCTTGTATACACACATATATTTTTTTCAGTACAAAACAGTTTTTTATTTATATCCCCCTTTTTTATTTTGTTTTGTCAGAGATGCGTGTTCCATTGCTGTTCGAAAAGCCTTTAAAGGACCTTTTCATATTTGATACCAGTCCAAATATCGCAGGTACTTGAGCTCAGCAAAGTAACCCAATATGGTCCAATAGTCCATAGTAGTAGTGAGTTATCAGCACAGTTGTAAGTTGTCTGAAGTTGTTGACTTGAGCCTTTTACAGCTCAACATATTAATATGGCTTTACTTTTTCTAAAAATTAATTTTACTGAGAAAGAAATTTTACTGAGACAGTTTCAAAACACGTTAGTAGGACAGTTCAATAATTAATACATTACATACTGTTGTCTTTGCAGTAGTTGTTCAGAGTACAAGATGCAGACACGATATTTGTCTAAACAATATATTAGCACAAATCTTTCTTCTCATTGAATGAAGAGAGAATAACTGTATACCTGTCCTAACTGCTTTGTACACACACGTGCACGCCCGTGCGCGTGTGTGCGAGTGCGCGCGCGCACACACACACACACACAATTTTCCCCACTACAAAATGGTCCTTCATTTTTATCTTCCTTTTTTGTTTAGCTTTATTTTCAGAGATGGTGATTCCATTGCCATTTAAATACTGTAGGTGTGTGAATTCAGTAAAGTAATGCAATATAGTCCAGTACTCCATAATAGTAGTGAATTTTCTATAAGACTGGCAATGTCAGAGTTGTTGACTTGAGCCTTTTATAGCTCATCACATTAATATGGCTTTACTTTTCATACCTTGTTTTTATATTTTTCTGCTGGATGGTTAAGACCAAGATGAAGCAAGACCTATGTACCAAGAAATGTAACTTTTCTATCTGACAGGGTCAGTTAAATAACCTCAGGACTTACCCTGATACAGTACCTTGTGGATCTTTTGTCTGTGTCAACCATCTGGGTGAGTCACAGAACTCCTTTGCAAAGTAGATGTGTCAGCTTTTTATAGTGTGACAAAACACCTGAAAAATCTTACATGAGGAAAGGTTGATTTCAACTCTCAGCTCCAGGGACTGTGGTGCACAGTCACCCAGCTCCAGTCCCTGGGGTCCTGGGGAGACAGAGACATCATAGCCAAGGCCAGGGAAAATGCTCACACTCACAGCAGCCAGACAGACAGAGAAAGAAATAGAGATCTGTCTATGTTTTCGTTTTGTAGAGTTTTGTCTTTTTTGTAGTATTTCATGAGTATAGTTTTGCAGGAAATTCTGTTTAAGTTACCTTGTGGGTAGATATATTTATTCAACACACCTTTTTCTTTTACTCTCGGTCTCCTCTCACTCCTTCTCTGGCTCTCCTTGTCATTGATAAGGACCGCTCTCCTGCTTTCCTTCTATCTTTTAGGCTACTCTGCAGTGTACTCTTCCTTAGTGTTGCTGCAGGGGTCCTGGGTTCCCTTGTGTGACATCTCCTCACCCAGCATCTTTCTCTTACCCCTTCCTTATCTGTGGGTTCCTGTGTGAAGCGCAAGTCATGGCAGCTCAGCCTCCACCCTGGACCGCATGGTGTCGTGCTCCCTCTCCACAGGGTGCTCACAAAGCTTGTTGCCCCCAGCTGAGAATAGGAGGTGGAATATTCCGTGTAAGTAAAACAGACATTCAGAATCTCAGGCAGGGGTGCTAGGAGCTCAGTCGTCCCATTCTCAGCACAGGACTCAGCCCCAGTGAGGAAAAGTTACTGGCCCATCTTGTGGTTGTCTTCACTGCTCTCTTGTTTCTGGAACAAACTACTGGAATATATATATATATATATATATATATATATATATATATATATATATATATATATATATAATATTTGGTACAGGTTCTTACTGCAACTTGTACTCATAGTTATCCTCCTATTTCAGCCATCCCAGCACCGGAATTACACATGTGCATCACCATGCATGGTTTTAATGGCTAACATGGAGCACCTGGGAAGGGACTGGCATGGAATGCAGTGCCAGGATATGAACCTGAGTCTTTGTGCTTGCTAGACTGAGCTACCTCTCTGGCCCCCCAAAATTATATTTTGAATATGGAAGGCCTGCCAAATAGCTCAGCATATTAAAGCAGCTGCAAGCAGTCACAGGGTCCAGGGGTTTGAGTCCTGGGCCTGCCATACTAGCCCTGCTCCCTAGGGCTTAGATGGCAATTGAGACTGGGCATGGAGGCATGTGTCTGTAATTCCAGCTCTTAGGAGGCTATAACAGGCAGATCACTATGAGTCTGATCTAGTACTGAGACCTTGGAGACCCTGTAGACCCTTCCCCCAATACAAATACAAATACTAATACTAATAAAGAATATGGAATTTTTGGCTCAGTTTGTAGAGGTTTCAATCCATAGTGAGCTGGATTCAAGGTAGGTGGTGTGGATGAGGAAAACAGCCCATGGTGTGGTAGGAAAGAAGCAGTGAGCAGGGTCTGGGCCTGGGGAGGAAATGTGTTTCCAGCCCATGCTCACAGTGACCACCTCATTCCAGCAGGCTTCACCTCCAGACATAAATACATGGGTGGATGACTCCATCTCCACACAGCCATGATCCAGGCCCATGGTCCGGGCTCCTCCCCACAGCCGCACTTATCAGCTCCTGGCATTTAGGGTTACCACCCAGATCTGAGGTGGAGGTGTGTGTACCTCCTCTTTCAGGGGTTAGGCTTCTTTACATCAATGTGGATGTTGTGCAAGTTTGGGACCAGTGACAGTGCTCACCTGCTACACTCAGGTGGGCTCATTACTCAGTCCATCTGACAAGTACACCCAGGGATGGGTGACAGCTATGTCTGCACTGAAGGTGAACAAAGCACAGCGCTCCTAGATTGAATATAGACAATTACTCAGCATGGCGAAGATTTATGTGTACTGAGGAAAATCTTAAGATCAGCTCTGTCAGTGAGCAGTGATCCTCCTCCACCCACTTTTAACCTCATTTTCCCTCAGGTCTAAAGATCCTTCAGTATGAAGAGTGCAGCTCTTAGTGAAGAAGCATCCATCATGTCCCCATGAGGCTGGTGCAGGCTTTGCTGGTGCCTGCGCCGGGTACTACGTGTAATCTTCATGCCAGGTCAGGGAGGATGCTGGCAGTTTGAACTCTAGTGCACAATGACTTTCAGTTATCTGGGTAAAATGGAGCCACACGGACACAGACATCTCCTACTGGAAAGCCTCCCAGCTCAAATGCAAGCCTGATTCTGGAACATATCAGAGCACAAGGCATGGACCCTCCCATCCACCTAGGTCACGTCTTCTCCCTGCACACATGATGAGGGTGGAAGGACCAAGGAGTAGATAGAACCTGCATTGTAATTACTGGAGCCATGTGCACAGATCTATCATTCCTGGGGAAACATGTGGCAGCACAGAAATCATCTGTCCAGGAAGAGAATGGTGTGAAAACTGTCCTCGTGCTGCTAGGATGGCTTACTAGGAGCTGTTGCTGCTTTGCTGAAGGACTTCAGCTGTTCTGCCATGATGGATCCTCCCGGGTCCCACAGCACTGGTATCACCTGCATAGCCTAGCTGCAATAAGTTCCCTGTGGCCTGCACACAAGGACCCTTTGGTGACACCACAGGGTAGGAACTGTCCCTTTGTCACTGTTCCCTGTGAGACTATTCTAGATCAAGTCCTGAGAACTGGCTGATATCTTCCCTTCCCTGAGTCTAACTTTCATCTTTGTCATCTGCCATTCAATCCTAACAGCAGAAACAATGCCTAGCATATCATTGTGTGTGTGTTTTCACTGGTGACTCGATCCACATGGAGCTATAGGTGTGGACCACCAAGCCCAGCCTGAAAGGTCTCATTTCAGAAGAAAATTTTTAGAGGAAGAAAGTCTTCACTGAAGATTTGATGAAAGATCCAAGTGGTCTATGCCCCTTGTGTGATGTTCCATGGTGCACGGGTCTCCTGCTAAGTCTTGGTTTCCTGCAGATTCAGGGGCTTCCTGAAGGGGTTCTCCCTTGGGAATCTGTCATCCAGCTGGGTAGAAGTCACCCTTTGGGCCCCCTCAGCTCTGTAAGCCAAGAATCCCTTATCTTGAAGGCAGGCAAAGGTTGGATTCATGCCCATAGATGTCATAATATTATGACACAAGCCACACAACATCTCGAGAGACAATCATGTGGGAGATGACCTATGCTCTTGTGGACCACAACTTTTTTGATTGCATGATCTTGGATATTGCCTAGGCTAATCAGACTGGGAAACAGCAGTGCACAAACTTAAGCTCATATAGCTCACTCCTGCAGCTGGGTCCTTTAGACCCCATGTCTTCAGGACAGACTTTTCTACCATGACCCTCTGCTGCTTTCCCTTCCTGGGTTTGAAGGACAAGCCCTGATTTGGGGCTTGTTGTTTCTTCTGCAAGACGGGATGAACGGACTGAGATAAGCTAGAAAACAAACAGAATGTGATTGTCATGGCCCCAGATCACACTCTGCAAAGTTTATTGTTCACCGCTCGCACAGCAAGATGACCAGCTCCTCTCGCCATAGCACATTGGGAACAGGTGTGTGAGAGGCTTTCAGATGAGAAGGCATAACAGCTTTACAATATAGTGATGAATTAGGAAGTGTTTCCTGGATGGGATAGAGAACCAGGGTGAGCACTAAAGGTACAGAGAGCAATGTTAGATTCAGAGAAGGCAGGGCATCAGCCAACTCCCAGCACACAGCTCAAGTAGCACATCCTGGTCATGATTTCCTCTGTGAAGTTACCTCATTGAAGTTTAGATCTACTAACAAATTGAAAATGTGTAGTTGCTTTCAAATACATTAGCATACCAGGGAAAAGAAGGAAGAGTTCAGATTAAAAATTGGGAGCACACAGCGGATTAAAGTGCCTGCAGCTGCAAGCCGGCAAAGGGCCCCGGGGGGCTTGATCCCCAGGCCTGCTGTGCAGGCTCCGCCTCCAAGGCTCAAAGCAATTGAGACTTGGTGTGGTGGTCTGTGCCTGTAATCCCAGCTCTTGGGAGGCTGTGAAAAGGTGGATCACTATGAGTATGATCTAGTAGTGAGACCCTGAACACCCTGTAGACCCTTCCCAAAAAAATACAAAGAAAGAAAGAACGAAAGAAAGAAAGAAAGAAAGAAAGAAAGAAAGAAAGAAAGAAAGAAAGAAAGAAAGAAAGTGAGCGAGCAAGCAAGCAAGCAAGCAAGCAAGCACAAAACTGCCTCAGCAGGGCTTGGAAACTATGCATTAAACACTTTGAAAATGATGACTTGCAGAAATGCAAGGGAAGAATGGCTGTGGGAATGAAAAAAGAGCAGACATGGAATCTTGAAATCACAAAAAATCAGAAAACCTGAACACAGTGCAGAGAAAAGAAGAAAGCAATCTAGAATATTAGCCTCATCTTCCACGAAGGGACCTTATCTTTGCAGACACGAGGCAAATCTGCACAGGTTTGCCAGTCATGGTTAAATAATGGATCTAACTGGTGATGCAAGAGCCAAGAAAATCCCGTGGCTACTGTCAACTGTAAGCAGAGTATAGGGCTTTACTCTGAAAATTATTTCTTTCATGTGACTGACTAGAGGTGGAGGAAAAGATCCGTGGCATTCTCTCTTGTATTTAGGAGTTTGTAATCATGAGCAATTTTGGGTGTCACAGCTCCAGGAATGAGAAGCCACAGAATTATTATATTCAGGGGTCTTGGGTCACCCTACCATGAGTGCTGGTTGGGACACAGACTGCCTGAGAACTTGAAGCAGCGGTGAGCTGAGGACAGGCAGGAGTCAGTTGTCTGGGTCTCTGGTCATAAGCCAGGTAGTTTGCATTTGATTTTCTCAGAGGGCTTTGTGTAGAAGTGAGTGGTCGCATCCCTGGCTACGTAGTAAGCATGGAGCTTGGAGATCTATTTGAGTTTCCCATTTATGCCACTGTGGTCAAGGACCTGCTTCAGCTTGGACAGTTGCCACCTGCTGCAGTGTGCGGACAGAGCGCATGCTAGGGGAAGGGGCATCTCAACAGGCCACAGTCCAGAAATCTATGTGAAGATGGAAGTTAGTTGGGGTGCTCACAGGGCCTGAGAGCCACTGCAAGGAATACAGTCATGAAACTTGGAAGCACACCGATTGACAGTAGATAGTGCAGCAGGGCTGAGCATACGCACAAAAGCATGAAACAGAATAAGTGCGTGCTGTGACTCAGCGCTCCCCCAGTGTCTGACTCATCTCAAGATACAGACCTTGGAAAGAAACCAGTCACCTAAAACACAAAAGAGAATTTCTTGCATTTTTTCTTTGTTTGGCTTAAGTATTTTTCTCTTGTTCAGTTTGTTTTCTTTTATTATACTCATTTTCATTTCTTTTTCGATTTACTTTTTTCTAGTACTTTTACTTTATTTCTAATATTTTTTATTCTTTTTTCTTTTGGTGGAACAGGGGATTGAACGCAAGCCCTTGTGCTTGTCAGGGAAGTGCTTATTGTACTGAGCCATCTCCCCAGCCCCTATTTTTTTATTCTTTAATTAAATATTTTACCTTAGACTTCTTTTTTTCCTCCTTATATCCCTTTTCATTTTTTATTTTGAAGAAAAGAATACTAAAATCATTTTGATGCTAAAATGTGTGTCAAGTCTTTATGTCCTCATTCTTATCTAAGAGTACTATTTTTTTCTTTTACCCCATTTAGAGTTATTTCTTATACTTCTCTAGATTTTTAAAATTTATTTTTTAAATAATTTTATTGAGAAACACAGTTTCAAAACTGATTAGTAGGACAGTTTCGATAATGAATACTTTGCATATTGTTGTCTTCTTAATGGTTATTCATAGTCCAAGATGCAGTGATGATATCATGTCTAAACACTATTAGTAGAAATCTTTCTTCTCATTGGACTAAGAGAGTAGCTGTATATCTATTTTGTATAACAGATATAAAATGATTCTTCATTTGCATCTCCTTTGTTTAGTTTTGTCAGAGATGGGTATTCCATTGCCATTTAAATATTGTAGGTGCATGAATTCAGCAAAATATTCCAATATAGTCCTGTAGTCCATAATAGTAGAGGGTTATCTGTAGAACTGGCAATGTCAGAAGTTGTCGACTTGAAACTTTTATAGCTCAGCATATTAATATGGCTTTACTTTTTCTACTTCATTTTTATATTTTTCTAGATTTTTGGACATATACCTTGGTTCTATTATTTTTTTAGCATATTTTCCACTATGTTCATTCATGGTCCTTAATTTTCTCATTTCCTGTCAGTTCTAGGTCATGCTGTCATTAACAGTATGACTTAGGTTGTCTCCCATGATTAATTTTCTCATTCATTCAGTGATTCCTGAAACATCTCTGACTTTATTCCCAACACCCAGAGTTGTGCGATCTCTGGTTTCAGAACCAGATGTCTCTCAGAAGGTCCAGAATCTCTTAGCAAGGGCTAAGTGTCCCTGGTTCAGGTATCACTCACGAACCTTGGGGATGGCTCCTGGGTGACTGCATGCTAGAGCAGTGTAGACACTGGGCCCTTCTGGGAGGGCTTCATCCTGGGAGGAAGGAGGAGCAACTGTCCCCTGTCTCAGTGTCCAGATGCTCAGCTCAGCATAGGTCACATCCTTTGTACTTTTGTGTGTAGCTGTCTGTAGGGGAGAGAGGAGAGAGGTTTCTCCTTGGCACCATAGTTGTATGGGGCCCAGGGGACTGCAGGATCCACCTGAGTGTCCATTGGCTTGTCCACCCCTGTCTGTCCCTCTTTGCTGTCCATCAGCTGCCCCAACAGGATCAAAGGAGGGGAGGCCCCCATGCTGTGCTAATTCCCTTCACATGGGTATACATTGTTTGCTGGAGTTGTCTTCAACTGGGCTCTGCAGCATGGGGACAGAGGCAGAGACGAGGTCTCCTTGTTTCCACACTGGTCTCCTCAAGCCAGTTTCTCACAAAGTTAACAGAAGTATTTCTTGTACATTAAAGCAGACTCTTCCTCTGTTCCTCATGGGATGTTCATGAGCTTCCTAAGACCTCAGAGGGTCTGGCCACTTCCTTTCTGCAGCACTACCCTCACATTCCTGACACATGGACCCTCCTGTCCTGGCTGCAGTCACATGGCCCATCATCCTGAAAATGCCCTCACTGCCTCAGCCATTGCAACTGCTCTGTGCCTGCCTGCAGTGCTGGTTCATTACATGTCAGCATGGCCCTGTCCATGCAAGCTTTTTCTCAATGATCACCTTCCCAGAGTTCTCTCTGTGATTCTCACTGGTCCTAGAATCCCACCACCCCTTCCTCTCTTTTATTTTCTTTCACTCTCTTGACACTGGGCTCTCACCTCCAGGTGATTCAGGGTGGGAGGGGCTATGCTTTCTCCTGTATCTTCAGCCCCCATAGAGTCAGGTCAGGAGGGTGTCCCCCTTTTAAATGTGGCATGAATGAGTGAGAGGCCTTGGGAGGGGTCTCATTCATTTAGGGTCCTTCTGAGATTGGGGCAGAAAAAGACAGAGTCTGAGGGTCATAAAGGGAACAGAGGGATGGGGATCCCGATGTCACAGGAAACCAGCAAAGGGTGGGGTTACAGCAGGCAGAGGCCAAACCTTTCAGAAGGGATGGCTCAGCTGTGAGGTCGCTGACAACTCAGTAGTGCATGACAGAGTAGCGTCCCTTGTCTGAACTGGGAGACAGTAAGTCCCTTGTCCTACATGGGGTGGGGTCTCACCTGAGCGTCCAGCTCCACCTCATCCTCAGGCTCTGTATCCTTCATAGTGGCATCTGCAGGGACAGAAGTCAAGTCAACTCTTGGCCAAGTTCTGAGGTCTCAGCCACCCAAGACCTGCCCAGTAAAGCTGCGACAGTCAGCCAGCTGTGTAATTTCCCAAGGCCCCGTGATGGGCCTTCAGTCTGACTGAGCTCTGAGCTCCAGAACCCTCCTGCCCTTGTGAAGCTGAGACCTTGGGGTGTCTCCCAGCTAGCATTCCCAAGACCACACTGGAATCTCCTGCAGGATGGACCTTGTGTTCTGCCCTGAGCTCTGCACAAGAGGCTCCATGTAGACTTGGCCCCTCAGATTTCCCTGTAGACCTCGGCACCCACCACTTTCTGAGGTCACCCAGCTCACCTGATTTCCTGATTCTTCTCTGGTACTGGTAGATAAATAGGAGGAGGAGGAGCAGCAACAGCAGAGAGCAGGGGAGGGAGACCCACATCACAACCTTGTTGTTTCCTTGCAGGCCAGGAGTGTTGGCTTAAAAAGAAACATTGCCACTTCCCTGAGCACCTATGGGTGCAGCCTCCCAGGATCTTTGCATCCCAGTCTTGTGATCTCCCAGTTCTACGTATATAATGGCTACTTACTCATGTAGGTTAGTGAGGAGGAGACAGATGTGGAGAGAGGGGAGTTGCCAGTCCAGGGAACCAATAGGAACCCAGAAGGGGATGAACCCAGGGAGCTGAAATATCTGTCTCTGTCACTGCACAGAAGGAAAGGACCCCACAATGTGGGGGTCTGGACACCACTCTTGAAGGCCGCCTCTTTAGAGCTCACAGCACGGTTGAGCAACAGAGGAACTTGAAGGTTGTGGCCAGGCCTCCTCTTTCCAGCTGGAGACACTGAGCCCTAAACAGGAGGGGCTGGTCCGAGTCTGCATCTCCAGAAGAGTTTGCACCAGACCCACAGCTCAACCCCTGGTCCTCCTAGTAGCACTCTCACTCTCAACCGTGGGGTCCAGATTCTGTCATGAGGGCTCATACTCAGGACCTGCTAGGATGGTTGGGGGTGTGAGGGGCTGGGCTCTCCACTCCACACTCCAGCTGCTGCTCCTCTTCAGGCTGGACCCTAACATCTTCCACAGCTCTGAGCCCTCCCCATGAAGCCCAGATTCATAGCCCTGGAATACAGGTTCTTTTACCTCTTCTCTGTCCCTACATACAAATGGAGACAAGCATGGAACCAGAACTGAGATGGGCTGAGCATCTCCAAGCAGCCTGGACACAGGACAGGGGTACAGAGCCTGAATTCCTACTGTGTAGCTGGGTGCTGAGGGTTAGGATGGGGTCAACCTGAGGATGAAGACTGGTGTGTGTGTGTGTGTGTGTGTGTGTAGGGCCTGGGCTGCTCCATCCTGCCTTCCTGTGCAGTAGCCTCTGCCCCCAGGGCACATTCTAGTCAGATAGGATGGATGATGACCAAAGGCTCAGGATGAGTCCAGCTCTGCTTGGTTCTCCCAGAGCCCTTCACGCCATTCCAAGCCTTCCCAGGGGACAGTCAGAAGAAGCATGAGCTCAGACATGCTGGAGTCATAGGCAACACACCTGACACTGTGAGCTCCAGGGGTTGCTGGGCTGTGACAGGAGGTATAAAGAGGAGTTCTGAGAGCCATAGCAGCTGTAGGTGCCCCTGTGCTCAGAGCTCACAGCTCCCATGGAGAATTCTGCCTGGAATTGCTGAGTTTGGAACTCTGATCTCAGATGCAGGGTGGGATTGGCTGCCTGTTCCTTGGACAGAAAAAAGTTTCCTTCGGGCTCTGTGACTGGCACAGCAGGGTCACATCCTCTCATGAGGATGCTGTGGGTCCTGTAGGCACCAAGAGGCAGTGTGGCAGAAAGCTTTCTTGGAGAGAAGACTGGTTGTGAAGGGCACCCCCACCTTTTCCTGAGCTGAAGTCTCAGCAACTCTGTCTCTGAGCACCCTCAGTCCCTACTGCTTTGGTCTCTGATTTTGCCTGACCTACTCTCCTTTGTCTTTATTCCTTACTGAAATGCCAACCTCACCTTCAACGTCACCACTTTGATTGGCTCCTTGACAGAACCCTGTGATCAGGACATCCAGGGAGATCACTGGGGGCCAACCAATTAGAAGCATGGCCGTGTGCACTGGACCATCTGTAATGGCCCCATTCGGAGCTGTTCCCAGTGCCCAGAGTGAGGTCAACCTGTGATAGCTTAGGTTATGTGCCAGCCAGGGCACAGAAGGAAGTCACCTGCACCCTCTTTAGACAGAGTGAATCTGTCATGGCTGAGGAGAGAGTGACACATGAGGGTTAGGTTATGTCCAAGTGGGAGGACAGGGCCCTGCTGTGTCTGGAGGGAGGAGGGGCTGGCTGACCCACCTACCCTATGGGCCTATCTGACTGTCACACAGAGGTTTCGAGCTCTATAATCCTTCTGATCCAACCTCCTCTTGGAGATAAGTTATTAACCCGTTCAGACATGACTGGGCCAGAGAAAGGACTTCCTCACCTGAGATGAGGAGCTCCAGGGCATCACTGAGCTCTGACCACACCTCAGGTTTGCCACTGTAATAGCCATAGCATCTGAATGTTCTCCTCTGCCCTGGGGTCACAGCGCCCAGAGGGAATAGGGCCTGGGTGTGCCCACTAGGGTGTGGCTGTGGTTTCAGTGTTGAAGAGAGCTGGTCTCCTTCCTCAGTCAGAATGAACTTGGTAAAACTCTCGTTTGTGGCACACCGTAGGGTGACATTCCCTCCTGAGCTCACTACAGGATAAGGCAGAGCTGAGAGGCTGGGTTTTCTGTAGACCCCTAGGAGAGAAGGAGACAGTGTCTTTAATGATCTTTTACGTTTCACATTGCCCCTAGATGCGGGCTGTGAGAAGTGTGAGAACCTGGACAACAGAACCCTTCCTGAGCACCTCGAGCAAGGCTCAGACCTGGAGTGTCCACTCACCTGTCACCACCAGGTCCAGGGGCTCACTGGGCTGTGACAAGCCAGCAGGACTGCGGTAGTAACAGCGATATCGTCCTGCCTGGTGCTCTGTCATAGTTGAGATGGAGAACTTGGCCTTCTTCCTGGGTTCAGGAGAGGTCTGTGTGTCTGGGGAGGCTGTGCCGCCCTCTCTGTACAGATAGTACTGCTGGGCCTCCAGCGTTCCCTCACACCACAGGGTCACAGGACTCCCCCGTGGTATCACAGAGCCTGGCTGAGCTTGGAGCTTGGGTTTTGGGGCAGTCCCTGCAAGGAAACAGGTGAAGCAGGGGTGGTGTATCTCATGGTGTCCAGTGAGTCTTGCATGGAGATGGCATTAAGGCTGAGAAGAAGACACCTGAAAAACCTCCTGCAGACACAGGTCCCTCTAGACCCTTTCACTTTTCCTTGCCATTCTGGTCCCCATGTCTGACTGTCCCCAACACTCTGCCACTGAGTGCAGCATCCCTTGGCTCCATTTCCAATCTCATGTCGGGGCTCTGCAAATGACTTTGGGTCATGTAATCAGTCATTAAAGAAAAAATCTGGCGCTCTCCTACTGACTCCTGGAGCTCCAGGGGTTCACTGGGTTCCGACCACACCTGGGGCTGGCAGGAGTAACAGACGAGTATCTCAGCATTCACCTCTGCCTGGGGGTCACGACTCACAAGGAACAGGTCCTGGAGCAGCACACTGAGGCCTCATTGTGAGACCAAGGTCTAGGAGAGCCTGCCACTTCCCTCCTTAATCAGAATGAGCGCATCATATCCAAGCTATGACCCACACTGGAGGGTGACATTCCCACTTGAGGTCACCACAGGGGCAGGCAGGGCTGAGAGGTTGGGTTTGCCGTAGACTGCTAGTAGAGAAGGAGGCAGCGTGAGAATGGACTCACACCTCTCACTCTCTTCTCAAGGGTGGGCTGTGAGAAGGAAAACCCCTCAGAGCAGACTTCTTCCCAAGTGCAGAGTCTGGGGCTGAGACCCCGAGTTTTCTCTCACCAGCCAGCTCCAGCTCCAGGGGGTCACTCTGCTGCAACAAGCCAGAAGGTGTTCTGTAGTAACAGTGATATTGCCCTGCGTGGTTCTCTGTCATGGTTAGGATGGGGAACTTGGCCACGTTCCTGAGTTCCACTGATGTCTGTCTTCCCCAGGGCACTGAGCTTCTCTCTTTGTTCAGACCAAATTCCTTGGCCCCCAGAGTCCATTTGCACCAGAGGGTCACAGGGTCCCCTTGTTGTATCACAGATCCTGGCACAGCCCAGAGCCTGGGTTTCTGGAGGATCCCTGCAGAGAAATCACAGATGGGTCTCTGGACCTTCTCCTTCCCTCAGATCCCATCTCTTAACTCCAGGACCCTCCAGATCTCCCAGGACCAACCCACACCTGCTGTGCTCCATCCCCACTGCCCACGGGTGCTCCATTGTCCTCAGAAGAAGGAGGGATTTGGTTCACCTGAGGACACACTCACCTGTCTGCACCCCCACCTTGGCATTCAGACTCAGCCCTGGAAGAGAGTTCCCTGTGAGAGGTGGCCCTGGAGCCTGAGCAAATCCTATCCTCACAGAGCCTCCCAGTTCCCTGATATCCTGAAGGTTGCAAGCCTGCCTGTGGGGTTCCAGACTAGGCATCCCCGACCCACGTTCCGTTCTTACCAATACAGATCAGAGCCGTGAGTGTGCTGGTCATGGTGTCTCCTAGGGCTTGACACACAGAGTTTTGCAACTGGGGTTGATTTCTGCCCCTCATCGGGTGGTCACACCAGGTGGCCCACAGGAAGCGGAACTGACATCCACAGTCACGTAGCTCTTTCATCCCAGGGCTGAACCTGGCTGGGCTCCAGCTGATGTGGAGTTCCCCTTCCTTCCAAGTGCTCCTGAGTGCTCCTCAGTTCAGGGATGCCAGGGCACAGCAGCCAATCGACCCAGAGCCCGCCTGGGCTGGTCGTTCCAGGGCGTGGTTGCTGCATGCTGCTCCTTCCCTCGCAGCCTCCCGTGGGTCCCGCCCCGTCAGCCCTTCCAACTGTACAGCCTGGTCATTCTCATCATGGCCATACTCCCCCAGCCCCGGAGGTGCTCCAGGGATGAGGCAGGTTCCTGCTGCAGGTGGATGAATGCAGAGACACATTGAGCCCTGACTGGAGAAACCTCTGTGAAGGCCAGGAGCAGGGAGGAGAGATACCAGAGCATTGGGCAGCATGCAGGGAGATGGTGAAGCTGAGGAGGTTAGGAAGGAGCGAGGCAGGGATTCTGTTGAAAGGAAGGAGTCAGTTGGATTAATGTGATAGAAAATCATCACTGCTTGGAATTGTGAACTTTCTTCATTTGCATTTTTCTAGTTTCTTGGAGTCCCTTGATGTGTTATTTGAAATCTTTCATGTTTTTAAACAAATTGATAACATAAAAATTTATGACTATTAACTTTCTTGTGTTTCCATTACTTTATTGCATTAATAAAAAATTAACTTAGTTGCTATGTGTTGGACTCAGGTCTCCTATCAACATAGAAAAATGCTTAACCCTGAGCTCCCTCCCACCCTTTTCAAACTGTACTTTGATGGAGTGTTTCGCTAGGGTGCTCAATGATACCCAGCCTTCTGTCCTCTCCACATCTTGTGTAATTTTCTACTTTGTGGTTACTGTGAGGGTTAAAGAAGACAGGATATGGTGTACATAGTTCATTGCCCTCTCATAAATTCCTTTATTCCTTTTATGTCTTGCCATATATATATTTTTTAACTACTTAATTGACATGTTCTAAGTCAGTTCTTTCCTAGTGCATTTTATAATATTATTGTAGCAAAATTGCCTTGGTGCCTGGATATTTTTGAGACAGACTCCCACAGTGCAGGTTAGGTTGATTTTTAGCGTCATGTATCTGAAGTCGGCTGGAATAGCATGTAGTCCTCCTGCCTCAGCCCTCCAAGGAATACGGGGAAGGCAGCTCTACGCTCCCCTTCCCAGCCACTCTACTTCACATACATTTGTCCTTTAAATCCTTCTGCAGTGCTGTGAACAAGAGGCAGCATTCTGTACGTGCTAGGCAAGTGTTGTGCAAGTGATCCCCAGCTGACCTGTGATGCCTTTGCCTTACGCAGTCACTGCAAAATGGTGCTTCATTTGTATCCCCTTTTTTGTTTACTTTGTCAGAGATGGGTATTCTATTGTCATTCAATTATTATAGGTGCTAGAATTGAGTGAAACACTCCAGCACAGTCCAGCAGTCCACAGTAGTAGTGGGTTACAGCTCAGCATGTTAATATGGCTTTACTTTTTATACCTTGTTGTTATACTTTTCTGCTGGATGGTTAAGACTAAGATAAAGCAAGATCTATATAACAAAAAAATGTACCTTTTGTATGTGATGAGGTCAGTCAATCCCCTCAGGGTTTATCCTGTAACCCTATACCTCACGGAGTTCTTTTTTCGTTTTTGAAGTATTTTCAGAACACAGGTTTCAGGGAATTCTGTTTACATTCACCCTGGGGGTGGTTGTATGTCTTCAACACATCTTAATTCTTTCCCTGTCTGTCTCCTCCGTCTCCCTCCTTCGCTGGATCTCCTTAATATTCATTAAGGTCCTCTCTTCTTATGTCCTGCTGTCTGTTATGTGAACTGTCATCACTTTCAGAAGTGAACTGTCCATCAGCCCTTGTCTCCTGGGACACTGTCCTAGCTCGCCTCCTGGGAGCTGTGTGACGGCCGCCTTCTCTGGGTCTAACTTATTCTGTCCTCTCCATCCACTGCGAGGCTCGCTCCTCACTTCAGAAACACCTGCTTACACCTCACTTGTGTGTCCTCAGCCCTGGATTTCCTGGGAATCCAGGCTGTGGGGCTCCTCTGTCTCTTGTGATAGTTCATCTCTGACTGCTTTGCCCCTGTGCTCAAATGTCTGCAGTGATACATTTTCATTTTGAATCCAATAACTGAAATCTTGAAGACCCAGCTCCCCCTTTAGCTCTCTCTGTCATCATTGTCCTTGCTGTGGTGGCCTCCGCTTACCTCGTGCCCTCACCCGGGCCTCCGGCAAAATGCTGAGCAGAAGCCCCGGACACGGCTCTTTCCAGCCTTCCGCACTGAGGCAAAGATGTCAATCTCCCTTTGTTAGCAGGAAGCACCTTCCAGGTTTCTTGTGAGTTACTTTACAGTTCAATCGAGCACTTGACCTATGATTTGACACTGGAAGCACCGGCTGGCTTCATAATGAACTCTTTTACAGATCTGTTCAGGTGAATGCATTTTTGCTTTTTTTGTATATGCAGGCAAGTACACTGATGACGTACATGACTCAGGCAGTCCTGCTTCCTGGGCGGCCCCGTTTTGCTTACACTCTTATTCCAGGGTGTGTTTGTTCCAGTTTAACCTAGGGAATTCCTGTTCAGTGTTTTCAGGGTTTTATAAATTTTATTAGATTTTAGACACAATATTCAATTATTTGTTCAATGTTGCATATGTATGTTTGTTAATCCAAGAAACAGATTTGAATAGAAAAATATGTAATATAACAACCATTGTTAATTTTCTATTGTTTTGAAAATCTGTAGCATATGTATTGTTGTATGTTACCTGTTTCTGTCTTTGGTTTGGCTGTTTGTTTTTGCTTGTTTACAACGTATGTGGTACAGGTTCTAACTGTGCAGCTCAGACCGATTGTTCCGTCTTCAGCCTCCCCAGAACAGGGATTACAGGTGTGCGCCACGGCGCCTGGTCTCAGCGGCTGGCATAGCGCGCCCAGGGGGTTGGAGTTGGGGATGCACGTGCTGCTGGAGATCATTCCCTGTCCCTGTACTTTCCTAAGCAACCACTTAGTCTGCTGAGCTATTTCTCCAGCCCCTGCTTTTGTTTTTACTCTTTGAAATAAAGTAACAGTACCAAAAATAGTATAAGGACAAATTTATATGTATATTAGTTTAATGCAAATTACCAGTGTTTTCTAAGATCATTGTTTCCTATATTGTGTCTTAGTTGAAATTAATACCATTTTATGAAAACATAAGTCACAGAATTGTTTTTTTTCTCATTCTATTTTTATATTTAAGACATCCTTCACAAGCTTGGAATGTGCATTTGATCCCTTGTTATTTCTTTGTGTCAGTCTTAGTTATTTTACTACTAACTTCTTCAGTACTCAGAAGTGTTGGTTCAGCTACCTTGGATTGCAGGACCAGGTGAATTAGGGTCCATGCAGAAATGTGCAGGTTTCTGTGGTCCTCAGCAGAGTGTGGCCAGGGCAGAGACGGTCCCTTCTGAGGCTCACGTGTGCAAGCACTCTGTAGTGTGAGATCTCTGAAGCTCTCATGGACAACCAGACAGGCACACACACTGGGCACAGCTGAGGGTTCCTTTTTCTGGGAGGAAGGGGCTTCAGTTGACTCCCTTCTGAGCTTAAATCTCCTCACCTTCATGTAGGTCAGTCCCTGGGGATCTTCAGGGTGAGTTGTCTGGGCGTGCAAGAGAGAGCACCACAATAAGGTTGAGGCTGGGAAATCTTGGGGAGCTACACGGGACAGCACTCACCTGCACATCCCTCTGACTGTCCTCTCATGTGGGTCTAGTCTGCAGGCCTAGGAATGGCCTTGATATGGAGGAAGCAAGAGAGACTCTGTCACATCTCTGGGTGGAGAGCCGCCACTCAGCATAGGTGACATCCTGGGGCTCCTCGTGCTCTGGTCTCTGCAGCAGGGAACAGTGGCAAAGGCTGCTCCTTGACTCTGCTCTGCTCCATCACTCAGTCCCACAGGGCCAGAGGAGTGGGCACTGGGACAGCCATCAGCTTGGAGAACTCTGCACGGACCAAGTTTCAGTGGCTTCATCAGCCCCATCAGAGCCCGGGGACCAGAAGGACTGAGCCCAGCACAGCTCTGCCCTTGGGCACTGGTTCTTTTGTCCCTTATCTGTCCCATCTGTGACAGGGACATCTGTCTGCTCTTGCAAAAGTGCTGTATTCCAGCCTGTCTTGGCTCCTACTGTTTATTCTCACAATATCTCAGCCCCAGGACTGTCCCGTAAGTGTCCTGCATTCAGGTCTCTGCTGAGGCGCCTGTGTTGTGCGGGTCCCCTGCAACTTTTTCTACACCCTCCATGCCCTTCCCACAGGCTCTCTCTGCCTGTGTGGCTCAGTGTTCTGCACTGATGGGGTATCTGTGCCCTGCCTCTGCTCTGTCATTGCTATCTGTCTGTCCATGCTCTGTGCTGCTCTGAGCACACGGACACTTAGTGCTGGTGGCCACTCAGTTACAATCCCAGCCTTGCACACAGTCAGCCCTTGAGGAGGTGGCACTCCTTGTGCAGCTGGCGATGGAGACTGCATGGAGGAGAAAATGGGCTCACAGGACACAGGTCCTCCATCGCTGGTCTCCAGCCTGCAGGGAGCTTGGTGAGGCTCAGGGTGGAGACATAGAAGGGGGTCCTTACCCTGAAAGAGATCGGGGTGTTGAAGGCAGGGGTGCAGATTTAAGAATGGAAACAATTCAGTATGTAAGAACCGAGACCATAACACAGTGGGGTGAGGCAATGAGTATGGAAGAGAGGGCGACTTACCTGGTAGTTGTGGGAGTGCTCTGTGGAGATGGCAGCAGAACTGGGTCCTCGGGACAAGAAGGATTCCCTGTGCCCCCTGAGAGGAGCCCTCCTGCATCTGCAGTGGCTATTTTCAGTTGCAATCACACCTGGGATCTTCCGGCTTGCAGGGCACTGAGCATCTCAGTTGACCCTTCTTTCCTGGGTCGCCAAGCCCCTGCTCCCCTCCTCACCTGCCCTCCTGCATTGGTCCTGATGCCAGAGTCCCAGGAGCACAAGGAGTGTGAGCAGCAGGAGGGAGGCCACTGAGACCCAGGGCAGGATGTGCAGGTTCCTCAATGGCCCTTGGCCATGGGTGGTGTGTACATTAGGAAGAGATTAACTTTGGGGATGACCATGTCCTGGTGGGGTTTGCATTTATCTCCTCAAACTCTCTCACTTCGGACACATAGCCCTGTTGTTCCCCTCAGGAAAGCTACAGATGAGAAATTCAAGGACCAGAGGACTCTCCTGCCTTGTTCCTGTCCACACCTGCACTTGAAGTCGTGGTCTCTGGACACCAGTGGAGCTGAGTCTGGAATGAGGGCTGAGATGGGCTGAGAGCCTCCAAGGAGCATGGGCTCAGGATGCTGGAAACAGAGCCCGGGACTCTCCTGATGGGGATCTGGGTGCTAAGGTTGGGGTTGGACACCCCAGAGAGTGTTGTGGATGAGTCTGGACGGTGCTGGGTGCTGGGACCCAGGGATTCTGGCAATGAAGACAGGAAAATATGACGAGCAGAGTGGAGCTGGGCACTGCAAACTGCTGTCTGCGCAAAATCACCACTGCAGTCTCCCCGGTACCACCCCTGCACACAAATAATTTTTAAATTCAAATCAAAGGCCTTGTTGGGACCACCTCAGAGGAGAACTGGGCAGCAATTCCTCAGCCATTCTCCCTCCAACTGAGAAACAATGTCTCTGGCATTAAGGCATGATGAATTTTTGAACTGAGTGAGGACAGGGACAGGGTCTCCCCACCTGCTACCAGGAGCTTCAGGGTGTCACTGGGTATAGACCAAAGCTGGGGACTTCTCTTGTCAGAGCCATAGCATCTGAATGTCCAAATACCAAGCAAAAATTCATATAGACCATGTTATGCGTATGATGTCTGAGATTTAGACAAATAGTGTGGGTAAACTGAACCGCATAAGTTTCAGGGCAATAATAAACTTCTCTTCTGGAAGTTTAACAACCTAAGTTTGCAGATCAAAAATTGGAGAAAAAGAAAGGCTGCAAAGTCGGCCAACATTTTGGTTCTAGCCTTTCAAGGTCAGGGAAGACTCAGGACATGGAAGAATTTGTACTGTAACATCATGGAACTCAGTCGTACACCAAATTTTCTGATCAAGGAGTTTATGTGGCCACAGAAAAATGTGATTTATGATGCATAGTGTGTCTAAGGAGTCACATGGAGAGAAAACTTTCTCTCAGGCTTCCACAGAGAGCAAATTGGTCAAGCAATGGCCATGACTCACCCACATGGCTGACACCTACAAGGGATCTACAAAATGAGGTACTGGGTTACAGGATAAACCCTGAGAGTACCTGACTGACCATATCTGATATATAAGTTACATTTCTTGTTGTATACATCTTGCTTTTAACTAGGTCGCAGTCATCCAGAAGAAAAGTATAAAAATGGAGGTAGAAAAAGTACAGTCATATTAATATACTGATCTATGAATGGCTCAAATCAACAGCCTCTGTGGATAACCCACTTCTATTGTGTTGTATTGTTTTATTTAAAAATAGACATATATATATACACACACACACATATGGGGCCAGGGAGATGGCTCAGTAGAATAAGTGCTTCACTGGCAAGCCCAAGGGTCTGAGCTTACTCCCGGTTCTGGCGTGGGGGGGGGGCGGGACAAACAAAAAACTATATATATCCATGTTTTGAAAATCTGTAATAGATGTATTATTGTATGTTACCCTATTTATGTCATTTTTTCTATTTGTTTTTGCTTCTATTTTTCACTTTTCAAGTTAAAATACAAATAAGTAAATTAAAAAAGAGTCCTATAGGATCAAAACAATATGTTAGGAAACTCCGGGGAAAGATCGAACAAAGAATGCAAAAAGAAGCTGTGAATGAACACCCGACCAAAATAGGTTTCACCATTGTGTTTTCAGGTTAGGTTATTGTCGCCTGTGTAGAGGAAGATAACATTTGCAAACCTACTCTTGGAAAGTTGGTTAACACGTTTTCCTCCCACGCAGAGCTTTTTACTCACACCTGAGGGTACAATGGAAATACTGAGTGCAGAGTATGTGAAAGCTCTTTTGTAAGCAAATTTGCTATTTATTCTCAGTCACTCTTGATGTAGAAGCCCCACGATCTGTAGCTCTGAAGGTTGGTTGTGTTGTTCCGAAAGTTAAGTGTTTGTTGCTTGTGCCAATACCTCTTAGCACCAGGTGAGCTGCACCAGGCCAGGATTCATGACATATGCAGAAGACAAATCGTGTGGCTGTCTCTCTGTACATCCTTACCCATTCTGCTGCATCGTGGGCTATGTGTGTCTTGTAGTGTGTGTGGTGGCCTGCACACCTTCTGAAACCAGGGTTTAGCGAGCATTCCCATGTCAGCACCACAGTCTGCAAAGGAGGTGCAGTCCCCCTACTTCCTTAGGGAGATGGAGAATAACTGGGTCACATTAGAAGTTACTGGGATTTGAGAGCCGGGCGTGGTAGCGCAGGCCTGTAATCCCAGCACTCGGGAGGCTGAGGCAGGAGGATTGTTGTGAGTTCGAGACCAGCCTGAGCTACAAAGTGAGCTTAAGGCCAGCCTGAACTGCATAGTGAGACCCTGTCTCAAAAAGACAAAAAAAAAAAAAAAAAAAAAAAAAAAAAAAAAAAAAAAAAAAAAAAAAAAAAAAAAAAAAAAAAAAA
>PVKA01035920.1:0-22244 GCA_004027165.1 Ctenomys sociabilis
CCATCCATCCATTTATTCATCCATCCATCCACCCATCCATTTATTCATCCATCCCTTTTTCCCCTTTATCCAATCATCTATTTTTGATGCATTCCAATAACATTGCATTTATCACTAGCATCCCTTGAAATAGCTTATATAGCTTATCAAACAGATTGCAGAATTTGTGCACAGACATTTGCCTTTGAGATAAAACAAAAATTCAACAAAATGCATAGATCTCAAGGGTATATTTGGACAGATGCATGCATCTATGCAACAGAAAGTCCTGCAAAGATAAGAGAATATCATCTTCACCCCAGAAAGGCACACAATATTATATCCCACTTCTTTCTTCTTCAGAAGGTGTAATTTATACTCAGTACATACCACAAATCTTAAGTGTGCAGCTCACTTCCTTAATTTTTGTGAGAGCCATAGCTTTTATCCCAAACACAGTGGGGACTGGCTCGAGGACTTTAGACTGAACTACCTCTCAAACCCTTCCTGTCTACTGTTATTTTTGTTGACTATTATTATTGTTACTCCTCATGATGATGACGATGACGATGATGATGATTATCATTACCATTATTAGCTAGTCTTGCAAAGCTGTCCAGATGGGCTTGAATTTATAATTTCCCTACCTCACACTCCCAGAGATACAAATTACATCTCCATAAGCTTTAACTACTGAGCTCTTTAACCAAGAGCCACTTGCCTTCTTCATAGCTGGATTTGTGCTCAGTCAGACCTTTTGATACTGATATAATGATTTTGCTCTGCAGGACAGTTAGCATTTGTGTTGTAATCTCTAAGGAACAAGGTAAGATATTTTCTGTCTTACGGACAGAAGCCAGGAAAGCTCCTGCACACGGTGTGTGGCTCAGCACAGCCCTCTCTCTCAGTGCAGCTGGAAGCATCAACAAAGCTAAAATAGGGACAACCTGATACCAGGAGACCCTAATCCTCCACCTCTTGGTCAAGCAGGGGCCGTGACTCATCCACATGGCTGACACTGACAAAAGATCTACAAACTCCTGTACAGGGTTTCAGGGTAAATCCTGAGGGGATTTGACTGATAACTTTTGTCAGATACAAAAGTTACATTTTTTGTTATATAGGTCTTGGTGCTCCAGAATTACTCAGAAGTACCTAGACTTGAGACTAGGAGAGGGGGGGTCTATCAGAGAGGACTACACGCCGTGTCTGTAAAGAAACACACTGTGCTGAGAGAGAGAGTAAGACATCAAAGGGGACCAGGAGGGCTCGTGTGACAAAATTACACTCGATCTTCTCATCTGTCTTGTTCATCCCTTAATCCTCAGGGCTTGGCCAGCAGAGGGTGGTTACTACATGAATGAGTCCCTTGTTAATTGTTTTCTGCTTTTCTTTGCCCCTCTGTCATGAAGGCCAGGGGTCCCTGGCAAGAACCAGGCTGCACAGCAGGCACACTAGCAAACTTCACCTGTAATTGCAGCCGTTGCCCCAGCTCCTGCTACCCTGCTGTTGGGTCTGCAGCCAGTTAGATTCTCTTAGGAGTGTGCACCCCACTGCAGGCCACATCTGTGAGAGATCTAGGTTAAATCCCCCCTAGCCTGTACCCCATGCCCTACCCATACCTAACTCCTCCACAGCCATCCTGTTTATGAGAGTCTGTCTCCTGCAAAATCTATTCCTGGTGCCAATAAATCTCAGATCACATTATGCGTCAACAAAGCACAAAAGGGGTGAAAAACACACGCTATTCTGAAACCTAGCACGTTCATGAGGAAGTTACGAAGTGCTCTGGGAGAGGGAGGGGAGGTACAGATTCTGTCCAAGGGTGGCAGCACAGGCCTGGGAGTCGGGGCCTTGGCCTGAGAGGAAAGAGAGCTGACATGAAAGCCACTAGGGGCTGAGGGCTTAGGCTTGAGGTGGACCTCAGAACAAACGCGATCCTGAGGCAGTGCAAAGGGTGAGAAGACAGCGAAGAATTCAGACCGGGGCGAGGTTAGGCTGGTTCTGCATTTTTGAAAGGTCACTCGGTTGGCAGGGTGGATGGGAACTCGCAGAGGGTGGAGTAGTCGTGATAGAGAATGCCTAAAAAGACTGTTCCAGAAAGTCAGAGCAGAGACAGCAAGAGGGCATGAACTCAGGTAGAGTCAAGAATGGCTTAGAAGGTTCCAGAAAGGAAGGATGCAGGATGGCAGTTTCACTGAAGGCTGGTTTTCTATGCTGTTCTACCCACCACAGTCGCTACAATAAAAAAATAAATAAATACATTAATAATAACAATAATGATAATTTTTAAAAAGGCGGCCAGATAGCTCAGGGAACTAAAGCTCCTGCTTAGGCAGATTGCAGGGACCAGGGTTCGATTCCCGGTTTGCTGTGCCGGCCCTGCCCCTGGGGCACGCGGAGACAGCGACAGGCACATGACTTTAATCCCAGCGTTGGGGAGGCTGAAAGCAGGAGGATCACCACGAGTCCGAGCTGCGTAGTGAACTTGTATAGAAATGCAAAACCATGCATTTCTATACACAAGATGGTTAAAGCAATGGTCCTGTAACAACCAAATACATTTTTTAAAAAAGTTTCTGTAATCCCAGCACTAGGGAGGCTGAGGCAGGAGGATTGTTGTGAGTTCGAGACCAGCCTGAGCCACAAAGTGAGCTTAAGGCCAGCCTGAACTGCACAGTGAGACCCTGTCTCAAAAAAGACAAAAAAAAAAAAAAAGTTTCAGCACCTGCCAAGAGAGCCCCAGGCTGAGGACCACACCTCTACAATGGGGTCCAGACCCTGCTGGGCTCCCAGAAATCCCTGAGGCAGACGAAAGGAATCTACTTCACAGTTTGATAGAGTAAGTCCACAAGCTGTCCTGACTTTGGTCAGAGACAGAATTTTCTGGACGTCACTGAGAGGCAGGAGAAATGTTTATTAGGCAGAGATCTTAGGATACGGGCAAGAGGAAAGCATGAGTTTAGGGAATAATGAGCAGGATCTGGGTGAGTTCGTGGGGCCTTCGGATGTCTTCAAGACTGGTGATCCAGGAAGTGCGACCCCACCATCCACCAGGTTCCCTTCTGCCTGGCTGTGTCAGAATGCAAACCGCCTAGCAGCTCCTGAGCTTGAGATCCACCACGCACTAATAGAGCTACTTCCTGGTGGGTGGAGGGGGTGTGATCTGCCGGTAGAAAGGACAGGTCTGGGGCCCTGTGCAAGGGCTGATTATGTCTGTAAGAACTTCATGAAGTTTTTTAGCTTCCTGGAAGGGAAAAAAGCTTGAGTGACTCTTCGTGTCCTGAAGTTGCAGTTTTTCTTAGAAGCACAATTTTTTTAAAATCCTGATTTCCTTGTCTCCTTTCTGCCTACTTTAAAAAGAAAAACATTTGTTCTGTCTTACCTCAGGGCTTTGGGGGACATTAAGACCCAAACAGCCGCAGTATGCACAAGCTCACAGCACAGGGTGTGGGGCGTCATGCTTCTTCCTGAACCAGGGGTCAAATGCACAGCACACTGACGTCCTTCACCTCAGCCCTCACCTAAGTGCCAGCAGGGTCCCACAACTCTCCACTGTGACAAGCAAAACTGCCTCCAAACACTGCCAGATATCCCAGACTGAGGCGCATTCTTGGTCTCTCTTGAGAACAGCTGCGGTGAGAAATTTCCTTCATGGTCTAAACCTCTTTCCAGGAGGTGTTCCCAGGTGTTCGGTTGATCTCGCTTGCCCTCGAACTTATATAAATGCAAACACTTTGTGCCCATGTTCACAATTTTGAGTGTGTTATCTAACATTCTTTTTTTTTTGCACCAAGATACATTCCCACCCTTGTAAATGTTATTTTGAGATAAAGACTCTGTGTTCCCCAGGCTGAGCTTTTGCACTTGCAGTTCACCAACTTCAGACTCCCAAAGTGCTAGGATTACAGGCCTGCACCACACCTGACTTGTTGGTTCTGTGTGCCTCAGTTTCCTCCTCTGTCAAATGGGCTGATGATTGCAACACACTGCATAGTTACCTTGGGAACTCAGTGAGTCATTAAGTTCTAAGAAGGGTGTAGCCTAGAAAAAAGCCTGAATAAATGCCGTTGGCTGGTGCTAGAATTTAAGGTCACTGCCCTCAGCTCTGGGCATCGTCTTCCTCATTTCCTTCATGCATTGCATTCGGTCAACACTACTTCTGTTGTTATCCCAGTTGCTGTGGGGATTCGGACCCTTGAGCCACCTACGGCTCCCTGTTGCTTCCTCTTCACTTTTTTCTCCAATACCTGGCTCCAGCCATTTTTTTCTCCCCTTTTTCTTTTACTGTTCATGTTTGAAAAATAAATAAATAAAAATGTAATAGTACGTGTTTCTAAGGATACTAACTGGGAAAGTTTGCACTTGGGCATCACGCATCTTAAATCTGTTTTGTTCCCTGGCCTTCCCTCTCCTCCCTGCTCCCTCCCACTCTTTCTGTTTGTTTGTTTTGTTTTTAGTGCTAAGCAGGAACCCAGGGTTTCCAGCTTGCTAGGCTGAGCCAAATTCCCCAGACCTTCCCTCCTGCTCTTAATGCCATTTGTCAAAGCTCCCATTTAGATGTTCCCTTTAATCCTCTTTTAGTTCATCCATTCTTCCTCCCTTCCCCCACCATTTTTCTGCATTTTCCTGTCTGCAAACAGCCTTTTCTCCTCACTCTCTCTGTGCTTCCACCAGCGGCTCCTTGTCTTCAACACTCACAGCAAGGCTTTCTCCCTGGTCCTTTGAAACCTGCTTCTTTTGCTTGTTCAGTGACAACATTGTGGTTTTCTCCAACTTTTCCAGCTTTGCTAATGGCCTCTCTTCCTCTTCCTGCCCAGGCAGTGCCTGTGGGCCTCTGTGTGTCTTCCACCCAAGCCCACCTCTCCCAATATTTGGCTAGGCTGAGCCAAATTCCCCAGACCTTCCCTCCTGCTCTTAATGCCATTTGTCAAAGCTCCCATTTAGATGTTCCCTTTAATCCTCTTTTAGTTCATCCATTCTTCCTCCCTTCCCCCACCATTTTTTGGCCACCCTTGCTGTCCACCCCGTGCACCCCAGCACAGGCAGTCCCCCAAGATCAGGGCATCCAAACCCTATCTTCATCCTCCCCATGCTTAGTGGCTCTGCAGACAGTACCAAAAACCGTGGCAGGCAAAGACAGAACTCCGGATCTCATCCCATCTGCTGGAAGCGCCCAGCCGGGAAGATGGAACAGACTAGCAGTGGGCCCTGTGGATTGGCTCCCCATGCCAGTGCTATGTCCTGGGCACGCCCATCCTAGCCACAAGTATAAATTTCCTAGCAGCCATATTAAAATAACAGAAAGAGGGCTGGGGAGATAGCTCAGTGGAATAAGCGCTTCCCTGGCAAGCGCAAGGGTCTGAGTTTAATCCCTGCTACCACCAATAAATAAATAAATAAACAAATAGCACAGAGATTCCAATGGAATCCACAGCACATTGCATTTATCCCGATACAGGCAGTGCCCAGCCCAGGACAGTCCACCTTAGTGATTTCCATCTCATGGGGCTGGAGAGTGACATGCACGTAGTAGGAATGGCACTTCAAAGCCCTCCTTTTTGTGTGGCCTTTTCCTTTTTTTCAATGAAATAGAATAAAATATAGTAACGAAAAGCATTAGAAACCATACCCAATTTCACTAACTAAAATGACAGGAACTCAGTAATGGTTGTTGTACTGCACATTGCTGTCTTCAGATCAGTTGCTCAGACTGCCAGGTGCAAGTGTTCAAAATTGGTTCAAAAAAATTAAAGAAAAGACACAGAAAGGGGAAAAAAGAAGTAAGCATTAGCTGTTCCTTTCAACAGACCAGCAGAAATCAGTACTTCAAAGATCCAAGCTATCAAAAAAAATTTTTTTAAAGGGCTGGGGAGATGGCTCAGTGGAATAAGCGCTTCCCTGGCAAGTGCAAGGGTCTGAGTTCAATCCCCAGTTCAAAAAAAAAGAAATAAAAAAAAAAGAAAGCCAGGCTGTCCTGTGTATATACATATATGTTTTCCCCTGCTTTCTTCCTTTCTTTTCTCTTTCCCCTCATCCCTGTTATTCCTTCCCTTTGAACAGCTTCCCTTTGACATTACCTATTGTTCCCCTTTACTATTTACTACTTTTATGTATTCAGTACGGGGTCTCACGCACAGCTCTGATTCACAGTGGTCCTCCTGTTTGCAGCCTCCTCAGCACTGGGACTATAGGCGTGCACCATCGTGCCTGGTCTCGGTGGCCAGCTCAGCTCACCTGGGGATGGGGCCAGCGTGGCATGTGGAGCCAGGGAGCAAACCCCCATCCCTGCACTTGCCTGAGCAGGTGCCTAGTCTGCTGAGTTATCTCGCTGGCCCTGTACCTTTTTAAAATTTACTATTTCAGATTCTTACACTACGGAGATAACCCCTCCTTTCAAAACTTCGCATGCGTTTGTCATACACCATGAACCATTCCTCAGGGGACTGGGTGCCTGCACACTGCGTCCTGATCCGCCTCCCTTCCCCCTCCTCCCATTACCCCTCCTGTCTCCCCCCTCCCCATCTCCCTCCCTCCCTGTTTCCTATCATCTGTCTTGCAGTTTTCTCTTTAAATTACTTACACTTCAGGCTTCTTGGCCAAGGGAAGCCACCCAGGACTTAACCTCCTGGGTCTGACAGATGTCACTCAGTGCTGTGGTAGTAGTGGTGGTGGGTTGTACCTTTCTGGGCTAGCAACGCCGGTGCTTGTTTGTGGCACTGGGCAGAACTAGGTGAGGGATAGCAGTCAGGGCTAAGTCCCTGAGCTGCGCCCGCGGGAGTCAAGCTTTGAGCTCTCGGCCCTCAGCCTCTCGAAGTGCTATGAGAGCTTCCTAAATCAAGTGCACATTTAAACTGTATAGCACATCTCAACCCATACATTAATGTTTTTTTAATTAGAACTTTATTTGTGGCAGATTTTTAGAAGCATTTTTCTACTTTAAAGTTTACAATACATTTTGACACTTATCTATTTATCTACTTTTTGCAGTACTGTGGATCAAACTCAGGACTTTGCACTTGCCAGGCAGGTGTTCATGCTGCTGAGCTATACCCCCAGCCCATTAACCTTATATGTTTACCAATAAGATGTCTTAGAACAACATCAAACAGCTTGAAATCAAAGTAAACTGAGCATGGTCCATTAATCTTAATCTATCTACCACATAAGATTTCTTAGAATAGTGTCAAGCAGCTTGTGGTCAAAATGAGCATGACTTTGAATAACTTCAGCACTGCAAGTATAAATTGGGATGAATAGCAAGTTTGCAGCCGGGAGACTGTACAGCTCGCCCTCACTTAGCTTCCCCTACACCGAATTTCTTTTCCATTCCGTCCCCTCCATCCCTTGCTTTCCTTCCCTTTTCTAGAAGGTCCCTCTTCCTAGGATCCTTCTCACACTTCGCTTTTTGTTCATCCTTTGAGTTTCCCCTGTAAGAGAAGCCATGCCCATTTAGGTTTGTGTGCCTCATTTATATCAATTACCATTGTTGTCTCAGAGTACATCCTTTTTTTTTTTTTTTACAAGTGATTCCAGCAAACCCTTCTTATGCCAGAATAGTGTTTAAATAGCGAAGGTTGTTGGATAATCAAAAGTGAGGGGGATTGTACAGCTCACAGAGAAGACACGGAATCCCCAAACCTTTCCTATGCCCTGTACCAGCCGTTTGCAGCCCTCTCCTCTGCCGTCTGGGGCAGGTGGAAGGCTTAGCTGAGTAGCTGAGACTTCCGTCCCCGTGGTGGCCCAGGGGCGGCTCTTGGCCCAGGGTGGGGAGCGCCTTCTGAAGCTCTTGATAAGCTAAGCCTGCAGCGGCCTCCTAGCACCCAGGCGGCTCCCTGTGAGAAGGCAGCCTCCCCTGTACTCCTCCTGCACATACCAAAACCCTCCAGAGGCAGCTGCACCTCCCCCGGAGTGCTGGTAGTGCCAGCCTCTGAGCGCTGGTACTCTACAGAAAAGGATAAAGTTGGGCTTAGGGTCGCCATATCGACTTCTGTTATCCTGGAGAGGCCCAGACAGGCTGAGAGCTCTTGGTTTAGCACCAGACTCCAGGCTCAGGCTGCATCTGGGGCGGGGGTTCCTTCAGCTCCCCGGTCGGTCGCTGAGGGTATTGGCAGGAAGGCATTAGTCACTGCGTGGCCTCTGAATAATGCCAGCTGACCTTTGCCGGTGGTGGCACCCACTGCTTCCCCCTAGGGCAAGCCCTGCCCTCCCTGAGGAGCTCAGCAAGGTGTGTCCTCGCCACCCTCCCCAAAGCTGAGGCCAGGCGAGGCTGGGTTCAGTCTCCGAGGCTCCCTCAGAGGGTGAGGAGCAGAGCCCAGCCAGGCAGGAGGATGGGCTGGAACAGCCCCGCACCCCTGGAGCACCAGCGCAGGCCCCTGCTGGCTGTGGTCACCAGCCTCCTCCTCCTCACCTGCAGGCCAGGTAAGCTGGGCCAGGCTGGGCTGGGCTAGACTCCCGGAGGAGCAGGGCAGGTACAACAGGTGTCTAGGGTCCCCAGTCCTCTCTAAGGAGACAGCCACCAGGTCTTCTTTGGCTCTGGGGGCAGAAGTGTTGCTCAGGGCTGAGCTAACGCAGCTACATTTCCTGGACTGATTTGGACAAGTCTGCAAAACCACTGTGTTGAGAAGTAAATATCCGGCAGGATCCTGCGGAGCTGCCCAGGCATCCCGCCCCGCATTAGCTCACGCACGCACGCACGCACGCACGCACGCACGTCCTTTTTCCCTGCAGGGGTTTTCCTGACACCTTTACTTCAGGGCTGGGTTCAGCCCTCCAGGAGAGAGATGAGCAAGCCAGGGAGGGTTGCAGGTCTGGTGGGCAACACAGCTGGCATTCAGGACTGAGTAGGAGCTGATCTGATTCGGAGACACAGAAGAGGGGTTCTTACCTACGCTACAGGGGAGTTTTATGAGGGGTCAGAAGTTAGCGGAAGTTGGGGAAGGCATTCCTGGCAGGCAGGCCTGGGTAGCAAAGGCCAGGAGGCAGGGGCCGCCGGTTGCCTGCAGGTGGTTTCTGCATTCTGGGTGCATTTGGGCTGTGCAATGGGGGTTCCATGGGGCAGGTGAAGGCTGGCATGTTCTTGTGTCCAGAGAGGGCTTTCCAAGTGTGCGTGTCAGATTGGGCCTTGCAAATGTTCAGAAAGAGCCCCGGCCTCAGAGACGGGTTTTACTGGTGCGTGCGTTACGGCTACGCATGAGAAAGTGTGGACCCCAGACTCCCTGTCCCACAGACAGCAGTCCACGGGCCTCCAGGCCTGGACCCAGGGCTGCCCAGGTCCACTGGTCGTTTTACTGTAGCTACCTCCTTGGGAATCGCAGCTTCTCAGCCAAACGCCTCCCGTCCAAGGCAAACAAGCTCCAGGAAGGGGGCAGCCGCGACTCCCCAGGAGCACGTACCCGCTCACACGCTCCTCAGAGGAGAACAGATACCTGCTTGCTCAGCCAGGATACAAAAGCCATCAGGAGCAAGAAGGGGAGGGCAGGGAGGCCCGGCCACCTTCCCATCCCGAGAGAAGCAGAAGCTGCGGTCCAGGACTCAGGCAGCCACCTCCTCCACCAGCCACCCCTTCCCAGGCCGGGCTGTGGCCTGTGGAGTAGGTGGGACCCACCCCCCCCACCCTAGTCCTGAGTCACCCACGCCCTGTGGGGCAGAGAGCTTTGGGGTCAGTCGGAGGAGGTCACTCTGAGGCGTCCACAAAAGCCTGAATGGTGGGTGGGTCTTACAGCGCAACCCCACCACCTCCATGGGGAGTGGGAGTAGCCCCCAGCCTCCCACCTACCACTCAAGAGGCTGACTGACTGCTTTGTTCCCCCAAGCTCATGGGGGTTGGATGCTGGGGTCTGTAGAGCCTGGGTAGCCCCCTGCTTCTGGCTCCGGATAGCACTTACAGCTGGGGTATGAACCACTCTCCTCCGTCTCCCAATTGACGTCCCCAGGAGTTTCCATAGGAGCTCCCCAAAATCAGGACACACCCCAATAAGACTTTTTAAATTTTATTTTATTTGACAATACGAGGGATTAAACCCAGGATCCTTGCACCATAATTTTGAGACAGAGTCTCACTAAATTGTCTGGGCTGAGCTCCAAATTTTCCCCTTCCTGCCTCAGCCTCCCAACATGCTGGGATTACAGGTGTACAGCACCACACCTGGCTCACTGGGGCTTATGCAGAGAGGCTCCTTGTGTGAGCAGGAGTCCGAGGTCACCGCTTCAGCTGAGTGTCCTCGCTGAGTTTCCATCTCCCTGAACTGCGATTTTAGAGAAATATTCTGGAGTTAGGGAAGCTCATCTCCCTCCCTTCTCCCTCCCACTGCCCCTCCATCTACCCCTCTCCTGGACTGCGGCTGTCTCCTCTGACCCTCAGCCTGTGCTCTTTCCCTCCTTGCCCCTGTGGCTAGGATGCTCCAAGATGCCCCAGGGACCCCAGTAGCCATTATTCTGCATTGTCCACCTGCTTTATCTGCATTTTCTAGATAGCTGCACAGTGCGTGATCTTGAGGGGTGGGCACCGTTACCTCCCATTTTACAGGGGAAGAGCTAGGGGTTCAGAGAGGTGAAGCCTTGTATTTAAAGTCACACAGCAAGGATTTGAACCCCAGTTTCTTGATGATTTCAAAGTCCATGCCCCCCTCCCTGTCCTCACAAGACCCCGAGATTGATGAAGATGAGGGACCTTCCTCTCCTGTGTATTTCTGAGCTGCATGAGTAGCTCCTGAGGAGATGAGTGGCTTGCTATGGTTCCTCCCCGTGATAGTTGCCCAGGCTGTGAGAAAACAGCACAGTAGCACCTTGTTTGTGGTTCTGTTTTCCATGGGTTCAGGTCCTCAAGGCCCACCAAGAAACTAAAAAAAAAAAAAAAAAAGAAAAATTCCAGAATTAAACAATTCATAAATTTTACATTGCATGCTATTCTAAGCAGCATGAGGAACTCTCCCCGCCCCATTCTGTCCCACCCAGAACATAAACTCTCCCCTAATCCACATACACAGCATCTATACTATCTGGTAGTCAGTCACTTAGCCATAATTGTCAAGCTTTGGAAATGACTCAAATATCTTTCAACATGAGAATAAAAAATAGACTATATGTAAAGTGGAATATTACTCAAGCAACAAAAAGGAATAAACTATCAATAGGAAAGACACTGTGTACTGCAAATATGTACAAAGAAAAAAAACAGGAACAGGGCTGGGAGGTAGCTCAGTGGTCTAAGCACCTACCCGGCAACCACAAGAACCAGGGTACAATCCCCAGTACCACACGCTGTGTTGGCCCCAGAGCCCTCGGTGCATCATGCTATCTACCAAAACCAAAACCAGGCATGGTGCTGCATACCTGTAGTCCCTGCACTGGGGAGGCTGAGACAGGAGAATCACTGAGTCTGAACTGTGAAGTGAGAGCCTGCAGCAAATAAATAAATGCTAAATGGAGAGGAAAGAAGGGGAAAGAGATAGAAAATTGGAATTAAAATGTAGGGGCTGCTGCAAAGATTGAGCTGTCCTCCACTAAAGCTGTCCTTGGGTCACTAAACAGTGGTCCTGCCCCAGCCCAGAGCTGGCCTGGGAGGCAGATTTCCCAGAGGACTGTTCCTGGTGACAAGACTTTGTGTGCTTGTGGAATTTGTTTAGAGCTGAGAAATGAAATCAGAAGACCTATTTCTCCGGGTCAAAATTTCAGCTTTGGACTCTCTTGGAGAAAGTAAAAAGATTTAGTCACTGTTTCCTCTGAGCCTCCAGAGCAGAGCCACCCTGGATGGCAAAGGAACAGGGTGGGCCCAGAAAGAGCTGTCCCAGTCCTTTGTCACCCTGATGCTGTCCTTCCAGGCACGCATTTCCCTAGCAACACCACGTGGGCAGCTTGGGAGGGGCACGAGCTCCTTTCCACTGCTCACGGAGCCAAGGTGCAGAAGGCCGAGCACGGAGACTCACTCGGGGTTCGCATGCTCAGCGGAGATTTGGTGGTGCAGATGCCTGTCCACATTTTATTCATTTAGTTTTTCATTTTATGTATTGGGTAGAATCTCACTGCATAGCTCAGACTCGTAGTGATACTGCTATTTTCAGCATCCCCAGCGCTAGGAATACAGGCATGTGCCACGATAGCCAGACTTGGTGGCCGGCTCAGAGCACCCTGGAGGGCAGGGCCAGAGTGGCATTTGGGAAGTGTCCACATTTTACACCTAAGCCCTCCCCCCAGGCACCAGGAGAGAGCTGGTCGTCGAGCTGAGCGTCCCTGGTTTCCTGCTGCGCATCGCTGCTGCTATCCTGGCCTTCTCAGCCTGTCCTGCAGCCCAGAGCTGCCCCCAGAGCCTGGACCCCTCACAGGCTCAGGCAGTGAGGGCAAGCGTTAGGTCTGGAGGACCCTCTCCAGGAGGGCGGCCAGCGGTCCTGGTTTACAGGAGATGAAAGGCGCTAAGCCCGCGACAGTCCCCGGGAAATCGTAACCAGTCCCGCGTCTGCAGGGCCCTCCCCAGACACCAGCATCCAAAGATGTTTGAGTCTTTAAATAAAACCGTGCAGTGTCTGCAGAGACCCCGTTCCTACTCTCCCCTATGCTTACATGGACGAGTACTCTCTAGGCGAGTTACAATAGCTAATACGACGTAAGTGCTACGTGAACAGTTCTCGTGTCATATTTAAAGACTCATACCAAGAAGAAAGAATCTGTACAGTGTTCGGTACACATGGAAACCTTCTGTACATTTCAAATACAGAGCTTGCAGCGCTGAGTGGGCAACTGCGCTGTGCTTCGGGGCCCTCCCCATTCGATGATTCTGACTCCACAGTGACCCCTCCCCTAATAACGGCTACATTCCGTACTGCCTATTACACTTAAGAGTCTTGAAAATGGTAACCATTTTCTAAGCCTTCGGTTTTTCAGACTCGGGGTATCCTATCACTGAGCTACAGCCTCAGCCCTTTTTATCTTTTATTTTTCTTTCTGTATGAATTTTGGACAGGGTCTACAGGGTGCATAGCGTCTCACTATGTAGATTGGACTCGTGTTTTCACGCTTTCAGCCTCCCAAGCACTGGGATTACAGGTGCCGCTATACCCAGTCTCATTCGCTGTCTCAGTGCACCCTGGGGGCAGGGCCAGCAGGTCATGCTGGGAATCGAACCCCAGCCACTGCGCTTTGCCAAAGCAGGCACTTTAATCCAACAGTACTTTCTATTTTGAGACTACTTCCTGGTTGGCCCAGACTGGCTTCAGACTTGCTGTCCTCCTGCCTCAGCCTCCCAAATCACTGAGATTACAGGTGTGGGAGACCATGCCTGGCTTGCCTTGGAAGCTCTTTGTATATAATAATTCACTAACTTATAATAAACTGACGAGGCCCATCACTTTGCAGACAGGGAAACCATGGTACAGTTAGGTGTGGGACCTGTCCAAAGTCATGCAGCTTGTACCCGGTCGAGCCCAAGTTGGAGCCTGGATCCAGCTGCATTCGCTCTGACCCCAGGAGCTCTGTGATGTCAGCACCCCTCTCTTCCCAGGGATAGAAGCAGGGAGATCCAGGAAGGAGGAGAGCCAGGGCTGTATATCCAAAGACGAGCTGCTGCTGCTACCTCAGTGAAATCTCAGAGCCTTTGTAGAATGGACCGATAGTAAGAGCTATGGGTACGGTTTTGGTAGGCCCTGGTCCTAGTACGAATTGCTGAATTATGGTGGTCATCTGTTGTGGCTGAAGGCCTTAACACAACAGCTTATCTTCCCAGAGACCACCTCCCCCTTCTTCTCCAACCCAACCCAGGGTGCAATAGCCCTTTACCCTTCCTGCTGCTCCAGAAAAGACCCCAATCAGCTCCTCAGATATTTCTAAATGTCCTCAAACTCTACCCCTACAGGGGCTGGGGAGATGGCTCAATAGAATAAGCACTTCCCTGGCAAGTGCAAGGACCTGAGTTCAATCCCTGGTTCCGCAAAAAGAAAAAAAAAGTTTCTATCAAACTCTACCCCTACAAAAGCCTTCTAGTACTATGGACAACCACTAGGAAAATAACAAGGTAGAAAGTATTAATTATTGAATCTTTGATATAGTTCAGGTATAAAACATAAGATACATAAACAGCTACACTCTCTTAATTTACTGATGAGAGACACCTGCTATAATAATGTCTGTAAGTATAATATCATGTATGCACCTTGTACGATACCAAAACATTGTGAAAACAGTTTGCCAAGTATTAATTTATTGACTCTGTCCTGTTAAGGTGTCTTAAAACTGTCTCATTGATATTTGTACTTCAATAAAATAAAAAATTAATTAATTAATTTTAAAAAGCCCACAAGGGCCGGCGGTATAGCTCAGCGGACTGAGCGCTTGCTTATGTAAGTGCAGTGGCCAGGGATCGATCCCTGCTTTCACTTGCCGCGCCGGCCCCGCCTTCGGGTGCGCTGAGCCGGTGATGGAGTCTGGGCGTGATGGCGCCCACCTGTAATCCCAGCACTAGGGAGGCAGAAAGCAGGAGGATCACTGTGAATGTGGGCTGCATAGTGAGACCCTGTGTACAAAAAAAGAAAAGAAAAGAAAAAACCTAAAAAAAAAAAGCCCCAAAAAGCCTCAGCCTTCTTTGTCTCAGGCCAGAGGATCCACCACCCTCGATCCTCTCTGTATCTTTGGAGTCAGTAAAGGCTTCTTTTACCTTTCCTGTCTCTTTACTGTGCTGCCAAAAAGCCTATCAGGTTTTTTTTTTTTTAAATTGAAGAACAAATAACAATGAGACAGTTTCAAACCAAATTAGCAGGGCAGAGTCAATAATTAATACATTGCACATTGTTTTCATACTGGCTTTTTGTTGTACAAGGTGCAGACATGATACTCTGTCTACAAACACTATTAGCGCAGATGCCTCTAATCAATGAATTAAGAGAATATAGCTGTATACCTATCTTTTTTTTTTTTTTTTTTTTTTTTGTCTTTTTGAGACAGGGTCTCACTATGCAGTTCAGGCTGGCCTTAAGCTCACTTTGTAGCTCAGGCTGGTCTCGAACTCACGACAATCCTCCTGCCTCAGCCTCCCGAGTGCTGGGATTACAGGCATGCGCCACCACGCCCGGCCTACCTATCTTTTTTTTAAAAGCTGAATTATAGTACAATTTCAATAATTAATGCTTTTCACATTGTTATCTTCCTAGTGGTTATCCATAGTACAAGGAGCAGACAGGATATCCTGTCCAAGTTTTGGCCAGGTTTACTTACAGATGTGACAAAACAGAAAACGTATACTGGCAAACAACAAATGTGCCTACAGTCAGCCTCCTTCCCCTCAGGGTCCCCATCCTTGGCTGGAAGCCGCAGAAGATAGAAAGTATTCAGGGAGGGGCTGCATCTGCACTGAATCTTTGCAAGTGTCTCTTGGTATTAGAAATAACCTAGAAATAAATTATCCAGAGGATGCATGAGGATGATATCCCAACAGTATGGCGGTTTAGGGAAGAAAATTGAACATCTGTGGGTGTGGAGGGTCTGCATGAATCCCAGAACTAATTCTCCATGATTAGCTGGAGACAGCTGTATCTACAGGACATGTGATGCTTTGATATATGCGTACAGTGTCAAACATGAGAGGTTCTGGTCCCAGCACAAACTGCTAATCCCACATGGCTGAAGGCCAAAAACAGCAGCTTATCTTCCCAATGCCCACTTCTGCCTCCTCCACCCCAGCCCCGGAGACCTTTTCGGTGCACACAAGGGAGGCCCCAATCATCTCCCTGTGTGTCACGAACCTGTCCCTCAAACTCCACCCCTAGCAAAAGTCTATAAGGTCTCTGCCTCCCTGTCCCCATCCCCCCATCTCTCGGACATAATCCTCTCCATGTCCTCCTCAGTAAAATTTTTTCCCTTCCTTTCTTTTACTGCTTCTCTGCCACGCCACTGAAAAACCTAACAAAATGATTGCATCAAGTAATCCTGGTGGATAGTTAAGCTATCCACCAGGCATGTGCAGCCTTTTAAAATAATATTGGTAGAGGGAAAATATAACTACCAACATGCTAGATGTCCAAAAAGCCGAGTTGTGTTCTCCATCATTGAGGAATGAATTCTGGGGACAACAGAGGCTAGGAGTAGGAAGAATTTTTCAAAAGAAAGCTTCTGTCTAAGAAGGTCAGAAGGGAGCCCAGAAAGTGAGTTGTCCACCACACCCACTTCTCAAAGGTATTTTATTGATGAAAGCCATGAGGTGAGAGGGGTTCAAGGTGGGACAGAATTATAGTTGACCAATAAGATTACAAGTGTGTTCGCTTAGGTGATATTGCTCCAACGGAAATTCACAGGGTGGTCATGAGGTAGGACAAGGCTGTGTGACACAGTAAGTGTATGCAGTCACTTGGGCGATATTAATTAAGTGTGCATCAAATTGGGAAGCAAGGCACGTAGCAAGCACACGTGGGCAGACAAGAATGTTCCTGGAAGGGGTAGGCTGGGGAGAATTGGTCCTCTGCCTCTAGGTGATTGGTACCTGCTTACAATATCCAGCCCTGCTGGTCCCCACTGGCGGAAATGTGAGGGTGGGTTCTTCCTTTCTTCTTGAAGTCTGACCTTCAGCAAATATGCCTGGGGTGAAGGCATATTTAGTCCTCATCCTAGGACCTCTACCCATTAGATGGCAGTAGTAGGCCTGGTCATGACCACAAAAAAACAAAACAAAACAAAAAATTACCTTCAGCCAGTTGTCTTCTGCATTGAGGGCCCAGCCCTGTCAGACTGCCTGTAATACTTGTCCCTAACTTAGCTCCCTATAATAATAGTAGGAACATTGAAAACTCTGTTAGCAGTTATGTTATTTTAACTGTCATCACCAGCCAGTGCATGGATGCCAAAATTTTACTCTTCCTAGGTGAAAGGCTGCATTTTTCGGAAATGAGTTTGTGAAGTGGCCGAAACCTTGCTTCCTTTCACTCATCCTGATGTTTCTTGTTCTAACCTTTCATGCTTTGATGCTGCTTGTAGCTCACTAAAGTGGTTCCTTATCCGTGTGTCCCTATGGCAACAGCCTCCCATGCTTTAGCCTGGACCAAACTTATTGCCGTGCAATTTCTCAGTCCCAGTACAAATGGACAAGCATACTTGGATATGGATAATTTTTAATGAATTGTCCATATACTAGTAGGCTGTCGAGCCTCATCCTAGGACCTCTACCCATTAGATGGCAGTAGTAGACCTGGTCATGACCACAAAAAAACAAAACAAAACAAAAAATTACCTTCAGCCAGTGCCAGATGTAGCTGCTCCAAGGACCTAGCACAGTGAGTATTATATATCTGGTGCAGGAATGAAGGTCAAAACAATCTTCCTTGGTGAGGACCACTAGTCCACTGCCTTATTACTGAAGGAAATGACAGGCTCTGAAAGCCTTAGGGGACACTGGCCAGAGCAAAACCTGAACTTCTCCAGCTGTCATCCCCGTCATAAAAGCGAGAGAAATACCTCTTCGTACAGCTGCAACCTTCTCAGAGAGACCCAGGACAAACCAGCCCTCAGCTAGCCCTGAGGTTCCTATATTATCATTCAGCTGTACTGCACTTCCCATGGGAACTTTCTATAGCTACGAAAGGCCCTGTGAAAGAGCCCGTTCATTTGTGTCAGTGCCTTTCTCTGATCCCAACAAGACCCAGTGGATACAGCTGGCTTCTCTGGAATGCCTGCCTTGTCTCAAATGTCTCTGGAATGCCTGGCTCATCCTGCATGATCCTTCTGCAGGGCCTTGGAGACAGAACCACTCATTCCCATCACCAACAGCCAATGATCCTGAGCTTACAACTCGTCCATCTGGAGCACCCAAGCTGGACGGCTCAGCTCCACAGAACTAGGGGGCAGCCTGACTCGGTGAGGGGCGAGCACTCTGTAGAGCCATTTAGCTCACAATGAATAAACTTCCGCCTCTGTTCTGCGCTGGGTAGCTTCCTCTTGGGCTGGTGAGCTGGAATTGCGTTCCGTGGCTGCACTGCTATTTAAGTCTGCTCCGGGGTGCCTGGAACCCCTTGCTTCCTGGGTTCATTACCCTGATCCTTGTGTCATGCTCAATGTCACTTTTTCTTTTCTATTTTCCTACTTCATCTTTATCATCGTATCAAAACTACTACCATTATTGTTAGGAAGTGAAGTATAAATGTTTCTTGGCTCATGACAGACTTATGCCCTGGGAAACCCCTTCTAACTTAAAAATATCATAAATCAGAAGTACACTGAATACATCTAACCAACCAAACATCCCAGCCTAGCAACACAACACAGTGTGTGGGCTACGTATCCTGGTGGTGTCATGGCTCACTGGAGTTGCCCAGTGTGGCAAGGGAGTCCGACACCACACGTCACTCTCATGGGAAGGCACCAAGTTCAGTGTCCCAAGTACGATTCCTACAGAGGCACACTGCTTTGGCATTGTTGATTCTACTAAATCAGTATCCTTGGAATCCCTTGTGAAGCTGAAAATCTTGTGCCATTGTAAGTTTGGAAAATTGCCAAGATTATCCATCATAAGTTAAGAGCCAATTATAGCTGTAGCATCATTGTTTATCTATTTGTTTTGGTATTTTTTGAGGCGGGGTCTTGTTATGCAGTTCAGGCTTAGCCTTGACCTCACTTTGCAGCCCAACCTGGTCTCTCAAGTGTTGGCTGGGATGACAGGCATGCGCTACCAGGCCCGACTGTTTTAGAAAAGCTTTGGAGACCCTACACTTTAGATCTGATCCATTTCTGCCTAGGATGTTGAAAGGAAAATTGCATGAGGGTTGCAAGAGTCCCAGGGTTCTGCCGCTTCAAGAACAGCCATCCGATCTACTTGTACTTTTGCTTCTTGTAAACAAGACAAGAATCTCAGCTCTCTGGTTGGGACAGTCTGCAATTCACCTTCTGGGAGTAGAGAAGCAAACTGGGAAGGCGCCGGCAGTCTGGGTGGGGCCTTATGGAGAGTGTTAGTTGCTGGTGGCATTTGGTAGCAAAAGACATGGAATTTAAAAGAAAGGTCTAGATGCAGGTATGCGAGACTCTTTTCTGCAGCTATAACAATGTAGCTAAAGCTGGAAATGTATAGACAAGGGAGGTTTTGTTCAGTTTTAGATCCTGAACATCCAAGATTGTGTGGCCCTGTCTGTTAATCCTGTGGTCAAGACCCACTCCGTTTGTTACAACATGGTAAAGAAACGGGAAAAGAAATCAACCATGAGCGAAAGGGGCCAATCCAGTGGACTTTCTTGCCTTATAAGAACCCTCGCAAGAGTTAGGCCGCGTCTTCTGAGAGGCGTTCTAGCCCCTTACAAAGGCAGCGCGTGCCCCCATGGCCTGACCGGCAGCTCTAACCCATCCACGGTGCCACAGCGCCACCTCATGGGCCAAGCTTGCAGCACACGCGCCCTTGGGGACACACTGAAACCGCGCTCAAAGCGCTGCGGCTGATTATGCCCTTTATCAGGTACAATCCCTGGGAGAGTGACTTTGACACTCTGCCCTTCGTTTATCCTCAGGGAAAATGGGATGGATGTCACTGAAAACAAGAAAAAGGCTGAAACTAATTTGTGAAGTTGCCCACACAAGCGCTTGTCCCACTAGAACTATTTAGAAGCAGTGAGTCAACGAAAACCTTGCTTCTCTGCTCACAAAACTTAATCTGTAAAGGAACAGATTTCTCTTAAGAAACAATTCCCAGGCCATGGAGATAGCTCAGCGGTCTAAGTACCTGCCTAGGCAAGTGTAAACACCAGGATTTGATCCCTGGCATCACATGCTGCACCTGCCACACTCCTGGACTCACTGAGTGGGCCACCAAATCCAGGCACGGTGGCACACTCTTGTAATCCCAGCACTGGGGAGGCTGAGACAGGAGGATCACTACAAGTCTGAGCTATGTAGTAAGACCCTGCACCAAATACATAAAATGTTGTTTAAAAATTCCCAGTCCTCTGTAGATATCAACTAGGAGTCATATGCTTTATTCAGTGTGGACACAGCACCTGGAGCCAGTGAAGGTGAAGGGTTCAGGCCCACAGCATTGTCCCATGATGTCATGGCGAGTCCCATTGTCCTCCTCCTTCTCCTCCAGCCAGCACGGTGCCCCTGGGCTTCTGGAGCCAGCATGGCATGCAGTACAAGGGATCGAACCTGGGTCCTTGAACTTGCCAGGCAAGCATTTAGACCACCTAGCTATCTCCCCAGGCCCCATTGTATGTTTGATCAGCAGGCTATAAGACAGGGTCTCCTGTAGTGTCTTCATTTGTATGCTTTTCAAGAGCATGCCACCATATTCAGAGAAGCAACTTTGTTTCTGTTGTGAGTAAAACTAAAAAACATAACTCAAGGAATAGTCAAATAGAAGAGCTGTATAGGGCAAGATAGATGGGAAGGGGTGTGAAGTTTTCACATCTGTCTGGGAACAAAACCATTCCCGTACCTAGATTTGTTCATCAAGCTAAAAGTTCTCCAAATCCCATTGTTTAAGATTTGTACAGAGGCTCCATAACAGGCATAGTGGATTAATCCAATGGCCATAGATAAATAACTTAGTTTCCATCCCCTCTCTCTAACTTAGATGCAGTTAAGAGGTAGAATTTACTGTCGCAAACTCCCAAAGAGGTACCTAACTTGAAACTTCCTAATGTATCTGAGCAACAAAGCATTTGACTGGCATACTACAGAAACATTTTAAGAACTTTCAAGGGTCTTAGACCTCCTTTTGTCATCAGTCACTGGGGAATGAGGCCCAACGTTTTGAGCACTTAAAAATGATAGGAGACTTAAGAAGCTCTGTGGCAGGAACTGAGGATAAGAAGAAAGACTCATTTTAATAGTATAGCAAAAAAAAAAAAACAAAAAACAAACATTAGCAAGCAGAGAGGTATGCCTCAGTAGTAAAGCTGTTACTTTACATGCACAAGGATATGGGTCCAATAGACAAAGGGAGAAAGGGGACAGAGACAGGCAGACAGACAGAGACAGAAAAACAGAGACAGAGACATGACAGAGACACAGACAATGGCAGAAAGAGGGAAAGTCAGACATACACACACAGAGAGAAAGAACTACGAAGTAACCATTAGACACAAAAAGTACAAGAGCATTAGGACACGTGATTTACAAACACATGGCAAACACATTCTACTATACAACACTAACCATTCAGGTTTACCGAGGAGTATTTGAAAGTTAACTTAATAATTCCAGGAAGAAAAAAAAATTTGGAGCGACATTTTAGCCACAGATATACACTACTTCCATGTATACAAGACGATTCAGATACAGAGTGCATTGACTACAATACAAAGCCAAATAAAACTAAGAAGAAAAATCCCGAAAGAGTTAAATAGATAAGGAAAAACATTAACCAGACAAGATAACTGGGAAATCTGGAATGCTTGCAGGCACTACAGCATCTTCACCAAGACCTGCGGAACAATCAACAGGAGATAATAGCCAGCATTCTACAGTGACAAACACGACAGGAAACCAAAGCCAGACGGCATATACGGAAACACCCTCGATGCAGCCTCCAGTATCACAGACCAGCAACCTCCCGGGACCCAGCCAGTCCTCACGCAGTAGCACTTTCCCAGGGCCGGAGAACAGGCACAGCACGGCAGCCCCGCCGCTGTCCACCGCACCCTCCGGATCTGGATCGGAGGCCTCCACCTCCTCCACTACCGGGGCCCTTTCGGAGCACACTCAGCTGGCCACATCGGCGAGGACGCCCGAGGGAGGCAGCACCAGCGGGTCAGCCCAGGCCTCCAGGTCAGAGCCAGGCTCCACACCAGTGGCCCGCACGCGCACGAGCAGCCCCACGACGCTCTCCACTACTGCTCCGAACAGCCTGGCGGCCTCCTCCTCCTCCTCCTCCTCCTCCTCGTCCTCCCCCTCCTCTTCATCCTACTCTTCCTCCACCAGCTCATCCTCCTCGTCATCCTCCACCTCCTCCCCTTGGGCCACAGGCAGAGACACCTTGGACACGACCAGTGCGCCCCTGCAGGCGGCTTCCGGTTCCACTCTCTCATCCCCGCCCGCTGCCACTCTGCGCAATGCATCGACCCAGGCCCAATCCCCGGGGTCCACACCCACCCTGGCGTCCTCGCTGCCTCCTCAGGAGGACACGCACACCACTCCACAAGGGACCAGCCGGGCAGTGCACACCGGCGCCACCTCGCAGGCCAGCTTCCACACATCTGGCGGTACCGCTGCCAGGGTCACCAGCGGCCTGACACCCGACGTCACCACCTGGCAGCCTAGTTCCCCCCAGAGCCCGACTCCGGCTTTCAGCCCCACTCTGGGCCTCTCCT
>PVKA01035921.1:0-22227 GCA_004027165.1 Ctenomys sociabilis
CACTGAGCAGGCATTAGCATTTAGTAGTTGGCTTCTATATTAACTTATGAATCTGCCCAAGGTCTCAGCAACTTGCCTGATGAGCAGAAACAGAACTCTCCATGTCAACAGTCACAGAAGACACCTGTGGTGGCCTGTGTCAAGTGATGGCTCTGAAGGCAAGATGACACTGCAGCTGAGGACACTAAATCTCTCTCAGGGTAGTAGCTGCCAATCTTAGGGGTAAAGCAGTACTCCCACTAAGCGCAGATTTACTGTGTGGGGTGTCTTTGTTCCACGTTCCCAAGGCCTTGCTCACTATCATGCCTCTTGCCTCAGCTGTGCCCTGATGCGATATTCCCAATAATAGTGGCCAATTTGCAGAAGTCAGGGTCTTAGCCATAAGAGTTCTGACCTCAGACCCCCATGTACCATATTGCTTTGGTCTATTGTCTTTCCTCCTCCACTGTACACTTGCCCAGAGGACAGCTCTGATAGTGATGGACCCCAGCAACTCCATGTTTTAAATCCCCACCACAACATCTTGACACTAACATGTGGTATCCCTCCTGTACATGATCCATGTCTGTTTACCCACTCTCTATTAATGGCCATTTACTTTAGGCCAGTCTTGCCTTATTACACAGTGCTGGAAATACCCTGGAACAAATGCCACTCTACACACATGTAGGATAAATCTGTAGCATGACAAGTTGTCCTGCATTCATGGCACATGTTTCCTGACCCAGACACGGAACCTTATTTTCTTCATGGAGAACTCATCTTAGATATTACAGATATCTGTCATTTTTCTTTCTTTCTTTCTTTCTTTCTTTCTTTCTTTCTTTCTTTCTTTCTTTCTTTCTTTCTTCCTTCCTTCCTTCCTTCCTTCCTTCCTTCCTTCCTTTCTTCTCCTTCTCTTCCTCCTCCTCTTCTTCCTTCTTCTCTTTTTTTTCAGTACTGGGGACTGAACTCAGGACCTCGTTGTGCTTGCCAGACAGGCACTTGTGCCACTGCATTTTTTAAAAAGTCAGTGTCCATTGATGTTAAATAAATCTGCCCCCAAATCTCAGGTAATGTTTCAGTGTTCCTGTTTGCTGCTGCATCTGGTGCATTTCCAGGAAGACTGACCATGATGACTTCTTTGCAGTCATGGACCTCGTGGATGGAGCAAAGATCCTGATAGGAATTTTTCAAGTTCCCTGAGAGGTCTGGAGGAGGATTCCTGGCTCCGCATTCAAGTAGCTCACATGGGATCCACAAGGGAGAGGGCACTGCCTGCCCGCCTGTCTCCAGTAACAACCCTGCAGGCACCAGTTTAATTCTGTTCCTGCTCAGTTTGACCACCTCTTCCTAGTTAGGCTTCCCTATGGTTTGCGAAAGGAAATATTTTAACCTCTAAATGCCTGTTAAATAATTATATGAATATACAGAACAGTTGGTTAAAGCAGCAAACTGTTTTGTCTGTGTTCCATGGTGAAAAGAAGAAATTGCTCTCCAACCTATGAAGTCTGATTGGCCCCAACCTGCCATTCTGTGAACGTGTCTAAGGACAAAACAAAAGCCAACCAATGCTTTTTTCATAGTCCAGATGGTCCCAACACTGGCAAAAGGAAAAGGCAGGCATCTATATTCTTTCTCTCTCTCTCTCTGAGGGGACCCCACCCTTTGTCTTTTATGCCAGTTTTTTTTTTTTCCCCAATACCAGGGATCAAACTCAGGATCTTGTGCTTGCCAGGCTGTCTCCCTGGTCTGAGGCTCAAGATTTTTTGTTTATTTATTTTTGTATTTTAGGGAAGGGTCTATAGGGTGTTCAGGGTCTCACTACTAGATTGTACTTTTACTGATCCGCTTGTTTACAGCCTCCCAAGAGCTGGGATTACAGGTGCACGCCACCATGCCCAGTTTCAATTTCTGTCTCAGTGCTCCCGGGGGGCGGGGATGGCACAACAGACCCCTACGTCTGCTTGCAGACATTTTAATCTGCTGGGCTATTTGGCTGGCCCTCCAAGATTTTTTTAAAAAGGGTTTTTCCTGGTGATTACAAAGTTAAATTCGAACTATTAGAGCTGGCCAGATAGCTCAGTGGACTAAAGCACCTGTTTAGGCAGAGCACAGTGGCTGGGATTTGATCCCTCGCACCACAGGTCCCGCAGCCTCACTCCAGGCACTCTGAGCAGGCCACTAAGACCAGGAGTGGTGGTCCACGCCTATAATCCCAGGGCTGGGAAAGCTGAGACAGGAGGATCACTAATACTTATTTGGTAGCAAGACCCCACCAAATAAATATTTAAAATAAAAAAAGAGAAACCATTACTTAATTCAAAGTCACAAAAATTTACTGATTTTTTTTCTGAGTTTGTTGTAGTTCAGATCGCGTGCGCTCGTACATGTGTGTGTGTGTGTGTGTGTGTGTGCCCCCAAGCCAACTGGAATCACAGGCAGGACCTTTGGAAGGTGATTGGATTTGGGGGCTAGAGTTGATCTGCTGCTAAGAGGACGGTTGGACAAGGTAGGTCATCGGGGATGTGGCAATGGAGTTTATATTTCCCTCCCCAGCTCCGCCCTTGACTCTCTGCTCACTGTGGAGCAGCCCTTCCCTAACCGGGTCCCCCTGCCTTGGAGCCAGGCAGCCACTGACGGAGTCCTGAGGCAAAATAAACCTCTCCTCCCTTAGATTGCATGTGTTGGGCATTTTGTCCCAAAGCTTAGAAAAGAAACTGAGACAGAGTTCTACAATTTTAGTTCTTGCTTGTGCCAGTTTAGAATTAATTTTTATTTATTACATGAAGTTCAACTTCATGTTCTTGCACGTGGCCATCGTAGAAATGATGTTTCTTGCTCCATGATTCTCACCATTCTTGCCTTCTTGGCTTCTGCCTTTGCAGACCCCCCCCCCCAATATAAATAAGCATTGTGCTTTAGTTAATAGGCTCAAGGGAAGGGCTCATAGTCTAGGACGGTTAAGACCCGCCCGTAATCACTGTCCCCCTTACTCTTTTTTTTTTTTTTTTTTTTTTTGCGGAATCGGGGATTGAACTCAGGCCCTTGTACTTGCCAGCGCTTATTCCACTGAGCCATCGCCTTGGTGTCTCTTTTCTTTTACTTTTTTTGGCAGAACTGGGGATTGAACTCAGGACTCAGGCCCTTGTGCTTGCCAGGGAAGTGCTTATTTCACTGAAATAAAAAAGCCATCTCCCCAGCCCCCCCTTACTCCCTGATGTGTGTGTCTCTCTCTCTTTTTTTTTTTTTTTTTGACTCTTCTTAACAGGTCAGGAAAACATCTGGCTTGTCCTTGTACATTTCCTGCACAGATTATTTCGGTTTCTGACTACATCTATTCTGTTGTATCGCCTGCTCCTCAGAGCGCCCCCTCTTCTGCCTCCCCTGGAAAGTGGCTGTTCTCCAAAGGAGCTCCTCCCAGGTCCAGTGCCGTCCTTCCAGCAGGGGGCGGCAACAGCACACTTTGAGGGCTGCGCTGTGGTGGGGTGGGGTACCCAAGGGAGTCATTTTTCTGGAAGGAGAAGGAGGCGTTCAATACTTTCAAGAATTTGGCTTTTTATTCTTTGGCTTTTTCATAATACATTACCTTCTGATTTGGGCATAAAAGTTCTGGCTCCATTCACCTCCTCCTCCCATCTCTTATGTCCAGGATTTTCCTATTTTTTTCTCCATTGTGGGATTATGGGTCAATAGCAGCTACCTTCCTGACACTCTGGTAATAAGACAAGTGCCAGGGAGGTCATCCTGCCCACTCTCCTACTGCCTGGCCTGCCCCAGTAGGTTGCATTTATCTCCAAGACTACAGCCGCCCAGGAGCCAAAGCCCCTCCAAAGCTTCGTATGCACCTCTGGGCTTCCCCTTACAGGAGCTTTGCTGGGGCAGGGGCAGTGCCTCAGTCTGAGGCAGAGCCCTGTCCCACTGAGTGTGCCAGGAAGAAGGGACATCTGGGGACAGAGCTTATGGGACTCGGGTTGGGGTGCAGGGCTCTCCACAGAGCTTGATCCCAGGAGCTTCTCCCTGCCCTCTTGGACTCCCACTGTTGCTCACTGTCACTGGGCTCTGGCCTGGCCTTTCCACCCCACATGCCCTGTAGTGTAAGCACCAGGAGTCTCACCGCCTGCCTGCTGGGTCCAGGTCACATGCTTATTTGCCAGAGCCTGTTTTTTATATTTGTAATTGCCAGAGCCTGTTTTTCATATTTGTAAACACATGTTAATAATGTCTTCCATAATGAGAGCATGGAATTGAGGTACTTAGCTAACACTGTGCTATGAGAAGCATTTATATATCACAGCATACTTTTATTATTTTGTTAGTACATGTTTGTAGTAATTAATGATTATATTCATAGTAGGGAGTTGGTACATGGACCTAATATGTGCTTTTATTTGTTTATGTATTGGTACCAGGAATTGAACTCAAGACCTTGAGCTTGCCAGGCAGACGCTTATGCCACTGAGCTATATCCCCATCCCACATGATTTTAAGGGTTGTTTACTTCTACTAGCTCATTTTTAAATTTATTTATGTTTTTATTTATCTTTTTTTTTTTTTTTTTTTTTTTTTTTTTTTTTTTTTTTTTTTTTGAGACAGGGTCTCACTATGCAGTTCAGGCTGGCCTTAAACTCACTTTGTAGCTCAGGCTGGTCTTGAACTCACAACAATCCTCCTGCCTCAGCCTCCCTAGTGCTGGGATTACAGGCATGCGCCACCCCGCATGGTTTATCTTTTTCTGAGGCAGGATCTTGCTGTGCAGCCCAGGCTGGCCTTGAACTCATGGTGCTCCTCTGCCCCAGCCTTTTGACCGTTGGGATTACAGGTTTTGTGAGGAGAGGCTTTCTCTCTTTCCCTGGGGCCAAGAGAAAGGAATGGCAGATCCACTTTTGGCCGACTCAGACCACCAGAGCCATAGCCTTCAGGCTCTTTCCCTGTCTCTCTACACCTGCTGTGGAGGAGAAAGGATGAGGAGGTCACGGGCTTAACACAGATTTCCAGGTGGCTCGGAATTCCCTCCTGGTGATTCAGCATAGGTAGGTTTAAAGCAAGTTCTATTTCCTCTTAGCCTTCTGGCTGCAATGGAAAGCTTGGAGGCTCTGAGAACAGGGCCAGAGTCTATTCATCTCCTCTCCTGTCCACACCCAGCACAATGGGGTCCTGGGGCCCAGTTTGCTGACCTGAACTGCATTGCTCCTTCCCCTCTGAGGTCTGGAAATATGCCAGGCAGCATTCTTTGTCAGGGCTAAATGCAATATTTGCAAAGTTCAAAACCAGCCCTGGGCTAATGTGACTCACAGCCCCTCTCTTAAATCTCCCCGCTTCCAGAAGGGCTTAGGGAGGGGACTGAGCCTGGGTTCTCCTTGCAGGCCCTCTCCTTTTCAAAGGAAAGCAGCTGCTGAAGGAAATTGCTTTCTCCAGATTGCACAACATGGGAAGCAGCAGGGAGAAGCAGGCCCTGGGAGGGAAACTGGGGGTTGGAGTGGGCTCAGCCCCCACTGCTTGCTGGGTGCCTGTTTTGGTCTCCTGGCTTTGCATTTTCACTGCCACTGTCCCTGCCCATTCTTTCTGGGACTGTGGAAGTCACCAAGGCCACCTCCTTCCCTGCACACTCCTGTCAAGTCTTTGCCCTTTGCCTCACTGTGCCAGAGATGGGGATTTGCAGCTCCCCTGATGGATGAGTGCTGCTGGGCTTTTGACCCATCGGGATATTTCCAGCTGCATAGTCCTGCTGTCACCCGTTGTGTTCTCTAAGGGGCCCCTCTCAGACCCCAGAAAAGAGATTCTCAAAACTTGCAAACCCAGAGAATCAGGAAGGGAATGGAGGCAGGAAGGAGGCACTGAGAAGAAAGCCTTGCTTGCCAAGCAGGCACGTGTGGTGTTTTCCCCTTGATGATTCACCCACAGCTGAAGCTGCTTCCCCTCCTGCATGCCCAGCATCTCAGGGGTACAGTGAGCTCATTCACACTTTAACACTTTGATGAATTATTTTAAATTATGTGTGAGAGAGTCTGGCAAGATAAGAAGCCGAAGCCGGGCGTGGTGGCGCATGCCTGTAATCCCAGCACTCGGGAGGCTGAGGCAGGAGGACTGTTGTGAGTTCAAGACCAGCCTGAGCTACAAAGTGAGCTTAAGGCCAGCCTGAATTGCATAGTGAGACCCTGTCTCAAAAAAAGACAAAAAAAAAAAAAAAAAAAAAAAAAAAAAAAAAAAAAAAAAAAGATAAGAAGCCGAGGCAGGAGGATCACCATGAGTTCAAGGGGAGCCTGAACTACATAGAAAGACCATGTCTCACACAAAACAAATCAGAAACCTCTTTAATTCACATTCAAGATTTCTCAATTGTCCCTAAAATTTCTATTTTGTTCTAAATTGAGATCTGTAGGACCACACATTGCATCTAGCTGTTCTCATGCATAACGCTGTCTCCTATATGATATGAAGTAAAAGATAATTCCCAGTCCTAGGTTTGTTTGTTTTTTTAAATTGCTTCCTTGTTGTAAGTCTTCCAGTTAGCTTTGCTATATCTTTAGTTCTTAAAAATGATAGGCTGAATTTTATTATTTTATTTGGTCCCAGGAATTGCACTCATGCTTGCACGCCTGCCAGGCAGGCACTGGTACCACTGAGCCATCTCCCCAGCCCTATCAGATTCAAAGTTTGATTTAATTGAAGGTAAGCAATTTTGCAAGAGTACATCCTGGGTGTGACTGGGTACCTCATGAACGACACAGTTGTTTTATTACTCAAGCTAAACTTCATTCTTAGATTAGATGCTGACAACTTTATCCCCCTCAAGTTTTCTCTCTTTTTTCTTCCTGGTGTAAACAAACAAAACAAAAATAGCATCTTCCCACACTTGTGAGGGTTTGAAGTCTGAGACCAAACTGTGGCAGGGTAGTGTCTGCTCAGGTCTCCCTCTGTGGCACGCATGCTTGTCCAACTTCTCTTCTGACCCTGTTCCTACTGGATTAACATGTTTCCTATTGACTTGATTCTAAGTCACTACTCCTTTGTTTATTTATTTTTGGTGGAACCAGGGATTGAACTCAGGCCCTTGTGCTTGCCAGGGAAGTCACTGCTTCTTTAAAAACCCTGTCTTTATTTATTGTTTTAAATGTATTTAGTACAGGATCTACAGTGTCTCACTACACAGATCAGACTCGTAGTGATCCTCCTGTTCTCAGCCTACCAAGCGCTGGGATTACAGGTGTTGCCACCACACCTAGTCTCATTCACTGTCTCAGAGCCCCCCAGCTGGGATAGAACCCTGGCCGCTGCACTCTACCTAAGCAGGTGCTTTAATCCATTGAGCTATCTGGCTGGCCCTAAGACTGTCTCTTTAAAGGTAAAGATTTAAACCACTTTTCAGTGGTCACAGTTCAGTCCATAAATCTATGGGAAGTCTTTCCTGACCTTGTCATGGTCTAGTAAGTTTATATTTATAATTCCAGGAGAAAGTTATTGGAATTCTAGTAAATTAATTCCAGTCTACCACTTCAGTGCAATCCATGGTGAGTATAAAGACACTAAGGCAGGCTGGGGAGACAGCTCAGGAGAGCACTCACGTGGCAAGCGCAAGGTCCTGAGATTCAGTCCCTGGTACTGCAAAAGAAAAACTAAAGGCACTAAGGCATATCTGTAACTATGGGGAGCCAAGGGGCCCTTAGTCCAGGTAGAATAATGGCTAACTGGAACAAAGGCCTTGACCCAAGGCCAAATCTGAGTTTTATTCAGGAAGAGGGGAATAGCTTGGGGATGAGTGACTGTAAGAATGTCAGGAAGTACTCCCACGCTGTGAGCTGGGCTAGGTAGGAGGGGAGATAGCACCTCTCTAATGTGCAGAGAGAGGTATGCAGAAAGCATAATCTGTGTATCATAGATTAGGGCAGTATCCAGTATTGGATGTTTGGTGCTACAGATTTGATTTGTAATCTTTATACCCTGAGACATCATAGATTCTTTGCTTTGTTTTGCCCTGTCTTGCCTTTTTTAAAATTTTATTTATTTATTTATTTAGTACAGGGTCTATAGGGTGTAGAGGGTCTCACTATGATAAATTGGACTCATAGTGATTCTCCTGTTTTCAACCTCCCAAGTGCCGGGATTACAGGCATGCGCCACCATGCCCAGTCTCATTTGCTGTCTCAGTGCACCTGGGATGTCTAAGTGAACCCGGGATGTCTCAGTATACAACCCCAGCCACTGCACTCTGCCTAAGCAGGTGCTCTAGTCCTCTGAGCTATCTGACTGGCCCTTGTCTTGTCTTTTTGAGACAAGGTCTCACTGCAGTTTAGGCTGGGCTTGAGCTCACTATGTAACTTAGGCTGGCCTCGAACTAATGGTACCCTCCTGCCTTGGCCTCCTGAGTGTTAGGATTACACCATACCTGGCCCTTTCTTACAGCTAGAAAAAAATCTTTGAGGCCATTTCCCTCATGGGCAAGTGGCCTATGGCCCTCCACAGAGCTGCATCTTCAGTGTGAAACCCCTGTCTGCCCCAGGCTCTTTCTGCTTCGCTGGTGTTGTCATGCAAGGCCATGGGTCTCCTGGTTATTTAGTGACTGCCTCAGGAAACATAACCGATTACAGCTCACAGGAAACATAACCAATTCCAGAACAGGAGGGAATTTTATTCTACTGAAACTGTGTTATGAATATGCATGTGTTTATTGTAGGTTTACATAGCCAAAAACTTTTTACTTTTTTTTTTTAACTTATCTGGTACAGGATCTCACTGTGCAGCTTGGACTCATAGTGATTCTCCTGTCTCAGCCTCCCCAGCACTGGGGTTACAGGCATGTGCCACCATGTCTGGTTTCAGTGGCCAGCTCAGCACCAGGCTGGCATGGCATGCAGTACTGTTGACCGAACCCAGGTCCTTGCACTTGCCACACAAGAGCTTAGACCACGCAGCTATCTCTCCAGCCCAAAAAACTTTTTTTACGTTTTTAAGGGAAACGAGTACCATTATATGTACTCAGAGACTATGAATGCCATTTTTCTGGTAGATAAGGAGCTGATTTAGAAGCCAGAAGTAAGAGGGCTGGGGTGTGAGCCGCCTTGGTGCAGTGTGCCTAGGAGCTCTGCTAAGCGACCATTCTGTTACAGTTTGTGTTTGGGGGTCCCCTCGAGCATCACGCACTTGTGGGTGCAAGCTCCTAGTTTGTGACTGATTCAGGGTCTAAAGCTGGGATTATGGGTGAGTGCTACTCTGGGGTGGGCAGCCACACACAATATAAGGGACAGAAAGTGGCTTGCTCTGTCCCACTCCTCCCTTTCTGCTCTTGTTGCTGTTGCTGTCTGCTGCCGCCAGGAACCACCGCCCTTCTGCCAGACCACCTGCCCGGGAGCCAGCTGATTATGGCCTGAAGCTTCCACATACTGTGAGCCAAATAAACCTTGTCTTCCTCAATTTGGGTTATCAGGTATTCTCAGCAACAAGAGAAAAGTAACCAAGACACATTCTGAAGTTGGAGAGAGAGAAAAGGGGCATCATTTTTTATTTGCCATTTTCTACTCTTCCTTCTCTTCTTCCTCCTTTTCCTCTTCTTCCTCTCCCTCCTTCTCTTCTCCTTCCTCCTCTTCCCCCCATCTTCCTGTTCCCCCACCCTTCTCCTTTTTCTTTTCCAGTACTAGGAGATTGAAGTCAGGGTTTCCACACTGAGCTACATCCCCAGATCTCCCCACTCCTTTTATATATTTTTTGGTATTATTATTATTATTATTAGTCTTTTTGAGAGTGGGTTTCACTATGCAGTTCAGGATGGAATTGAACTCACTTTGTAGCCCAGGCTGGCCTTACACTCACTGTAATCCTCCAGCCTCAGCCTCCCAAATGCTGGGATTGTAGGCATGCATCTACCAAGACAAGTCTTATGTTGAATACTAACATAAGTTTTTGAATAATAAATGAAAGTTAGAATAGCATCACATGTTCTACTTTAAGGCCAAATAGCTCAGCGGATTAAAGCGCCTACAAGCAGACATCCGAACTGGGAGTTTGACCCTGGACTTGACATACTGGCCCTGCCCCCTGGGGCAGGCTGAGATGGTGATTGAACTGGGCGTGGTGATGCATGCCTGTAATCCCAGCACTTGGGAGGCTGTAAACAGGAGGATCACTATGAGTTGTGAGACCCCGTATACTCTGTACACCCTGTCCTAACTTAAAAGAAAAAAAATATATTAGATTGTTTCAGGGTCTCACTACAAAGCTCAAACTTGTGATCCTTCTGCTTTCAGCCTCTCCAGCACTAGGATTACAGGTGTGCACCACCACACCCAACTCTGGCTGGCTCAGCCTGCCTTGGGAGCAGGGCTGGTGTGGCATGTGGTGCCGGGAATCGAACCATGGTCCCTGAGCTTGCCTAAGCTTGCCTAAGCAGGCACCTTGGTCTTCTGAGCTATGATGCTGGCCCCTGAAACATAGATTGATAAAATACTTTTAACTTTTTTATTTGAATGTTGAACTTCTATTTGCTACCTCTGTAGGCTTGGTAACCTGGGGTCTATGGATAGAAGTGTCTTTCAATGCACTATAGTTTATTTCCTATAACCTGTAACACCTATAACTGACTTTCCACATTTAAAACCATCATTCTGTGGCATCTACAGACTTTGTTGGACTATGAGAGAGGAATGTGACACAAGGACGTCTACGATTCCTGGTTTGGCCAAGCCAGGCCCCTGACTTCCCAGGAGAGGGCTATGTCTTGCTTCACACCTTTGCAAAGATCCTAGCTGTGTGACCACTACTCTGCCCTTTTCCGCTATAGCCAGAGCACAGGGCGCTCAGAGAGCGGAGCTGGGTGTGACCAGGCCTTCACATCCTGCCTGCTTAAGCAGGAGGAAGCCAAGCCACAGGAGTGTCTGTGTACCGACACAAGCTGTTGCCACCTTGGTCGCTGTTGGCAAATGAGGTATGGCTGAAAATGTGGCGAACATTTTAGTTTTTTTTGTTTTGTTTTTAGTTTCTTAGATACTTTCCAGTTGCTGGACACAATACCCAGTGCCTACAATGTAAAGGAAAAGAGATTTATTTTGGTTTGTGGTCACAGTTGCTGGTCAGCTGGCTCTAAGGAAGAAATGGGATGGCAGAGGGGCCTAGCAGAGGAAAAGGTGCCCAACCCGTGACAGCCAGGCAACAGAGAGGGGTTAGGGAAGGGGAACCTCCTTCTAGGTGGCACCCCCAGAGACCCACCTCCAACCGGCCTCTACCTCTTAGTGGCACTTTCAGCCATGAATGATCCACAGACAAATCCACTGGTGAGTACAGTGCTCTATGGTCCAGTTGCCTTCCACACATCCCATCTCTGAACACGTGGGGCACTGGGGACATTTCAGATCTAAATCATAACATTCTGCCCCATTTTGTTATGCAGAATGCATTTGGCCCATCTCTAAGAGTTTCTGAACACTTAAAAATTTCATTAGTGCTGAAAAATCCAGGTGTAATGTCTCCTCTGAGATTCAAGGCAAACTCTTAGCTGTGAGCCTCAACAAAAGTCAGAAAGAGGGGTTGGGGAGATAGGTAGGCAGTCTAAGTGGCTGCGGCTGCCTGGCAAGCACAAAGGCCTGGGTTCAACCCCCTGCACCACATGCTGTACCACTGTACCAGCCACCAAAACCAGGTGTGGCACAGGCCTGTAATTCCAGTGCTGGGGAGGCTGAGACATAGCAAGAACCTGTACCAAACAAATAAATAAATAAAAGATTTTTTTTTTTTTAATCAGAAAGGAAGGAAAATAACAAGGTAGAAAGTATTAATTATTGAATCTTTGATATAATTCAGGTATAAAAAAATAAGATACATAAACAGCTACACTCTCTTAATTTACTGATAAGAGACATCTGCTATAATAATGTCTGTAAGTATAATATCATGTATGCACCTTGTACAATACCAAAACTTTTTTTTGTCTTTTTGAGACAGGGTCTCACTATGCAGTTCAGGCTGGCCTCGAGCTCACTTTGTAGCTCAGGCTGGTCTCGAACTCACAACAATCCTCCTGCCTCAGCCTCCTGTGTGCTGGGATTACAGGCATGGGTACCATGCCTGGCTACAATACCAAAACATTATGAAAACAGTTTGCAATGTATTAATTTATCAAATCCGTCCTGTTAAGGTGTCTTAAAGATGTCTCATTGATATTTGTACTTCAATAAAATAAAATAAAAAATCAGAAAGAAAGTTAAATGCTTCTAACATATATAGAGTGGACATTCCCATTCCAAAAGGGTGAAATATGGAGATAGAAAGGTATTGGATCCAAGCAAAACCAAGCCCAACAGGGAAAACATTAAACCCTGTAGTTCCCAAGTCCAGCACCCAGGGCAAGTTGTGGCAAGTTATGGACTCCAAAGGGCTCACGTAGTCCCATCCCTATGGTATTGGCTATACTTGAAGCCCACTGCTTTCCTCACGGTACATTCCATGTTCTTGGAATCTCTAACTTCCTGGGGTCTCCACTTTCAAATTAATTCCTGCAGCTTCACACATTGCCTCTCAGGGCACGCTGCCTGGCCTTTTTCCGAAATCTGGGTGGAAGCCTTTTAGGACCCTAAAACTCTTGCATTCTGTATGTCTATAAAACTAGCACCCAGTGGATGATGCCAAGGTCTGAACACTGCTCAGCTAAAGCAGTAGCCAGGACCTCTTGGATGAAAGTTGCAACAGTCTCTGAGCACCTAGATGGCTTAGTACTATGAAATAAGTGCCAGGAAAGCAATTTCCTAGGTGGTCATTTCCATAGACACCAAGAGCTTTCTTCTCATATGAAAACTTTGCAATTTTGGATTTTTTTAAATGTATTTAGTACAGGGTCTCACTACACAGATCAGACTCTTAGTGAGTCTCCAGTTTCCAGCCTCCCAAGCACTGGGATTACAGTCTGCGCCACCACACCCAGTCTCAGTCACAATCTTAGCATGCCCTGGGGATAGGGCTGACATGCCAGGGACTGAACCCCAGTTCCTGTGTATGCCTAAGCAGGTGCTTTAGTCTGCTGAGATATCTGGCCAGCCCTTACTAAGCTTTTTTTTTTTTTTAAAAAAAGACTTTTATAATGCTGTTCTTTTAGGAATTGTGGCCCCAATTCTGCAAATGGTTTCTGTTGAGAATGCAAACTTTTCATATCTTTTGGCTCTAATATTTGCTCTTATTTCCACATGTAGCCAGCAGTACCTATGCCACAGCTTGAACATTGGACTATTTCAAATTTTCTCTGCGAGTGGAATTAGCCCACCACCCTTAGTCTCAGTCCCATGAAGTCTCAGGATGTGGGCAAAATGTAGACACATTCTCTGCCTAAGTATAACAGCTAGTTCAGCTGCCAGTGAGGTCCTTGCTCCCACTGAAACCTCCTGAACTCATCCTTTGCTGCCTGTTTTCTGTCAGCATTTTGGTCTTCTATCAAGTCTGACCAGAATCTCCCACCAAGTTCAGCCTCCGGCATTCTAGGACTTCTCTAGCTGATATCTCAAAGCCTTTTCAAATTCTTCCTGTAAACTGGTTCCAAAGACTTCCAAGCCACACGGAGTGCTTGAAACAACCCCAACAACCCCACTGTTGGTGTAATTCATTGGAAATATCTGGGTTGAAACCTCCTTGAGGACAAAGATGGCAGAGGACAAATTTCCTCTAGTCCCTTACACTGACTCCAAGCAGCCCCTGCCTCTTTGGAGTCCACAGAAGCTCTCCATGAATGTGTTTTATCCTAATGCTCAACAAACACAGTGGTTTGTGGTTTATGGAAGTTTCTTCACTGTTCTGAAAGTTGCAGTAAGAGTGCCTGCCTGCTGCTAGACAAGGTCTGCAGAACGTTGCTCTGCAAATCTCACACACTCTGAGTAAGACTTCCAGCCAGTGTTGTGGGCATACCTGTAGTCCCAGGAATCTGGAGGCTGAAGCAGTACGATTGGCCCAAATTTGAAACTAGCCACCAGTACCCATGCCACAGCCTGAACATTGGACTATTTCAAATTTCCTCTGCTAATGGAATTAGTCTACCACCCTTAGTCCCAGCCTCCCATGAAGTCTCAGGATGTGGGCAAAATGTAGACAAATTTTCTGCCTAAGCATAACATCTAGTTCAGCTGCCAGTGGGTCCTTGCTCCCACTGAAACTTCTTGAGTTCAAAGCCAACCTGGACTACATAGTGGGATCCCATCTTTAAAAAAAAAGAAAAAAAAATGGCTGGGGAGATAGCTCAGTGGTTTAAGCACCTGCTTGGCAGGTGCAAGTACCAAGGTTCAATCCATGGTATTTCATGCTGTGCCAGCCCCAGAACCCCCAATGAACCTGGGCAGGTGGCATGCACCTGTAATCCAGTGTTGGGAAGGCTGAGACAGGAGGATCACAGAGTTCAAGCTGTGTAGCAGACTCTGTACCAAATAAATAATTTTTTTAAAGAAAAAAAAAACTGAAAAAGAATGTCTTCCTGTCAGAGTCCTGAAATTTATATAATGGTAGAGAAAGCTTTTGCAAGTTTTTTTCTCCAAACTTGGGTTGATTTTTTCCCTCTGGCATCTCTTTTCTAAGAATAGTCTCTCTGGCAGAGGAAACAGAAACAATACAAATTGTGAGGAGTTCTGCTTTCTCTATGTACCCACTAACCTGACAACACTGACCGCAAGCAGCAGATCCCTTTTTAGCTTTGAAAAACGACTCTCTGAAGCCCCATGCCAACCTCAGTTCCCGTGTGCAGATTTCACTTTCTCAGAAGCACCTCAGAGTTCTGTTCTCTCATATGCGACCCCAGTTGTACTTAGACTCGCTTTCTCTTACAGCCTAAGGAATATGTGAAGAGGAAACTTCTGAGTTGTTTTGTTTTGAAAACATGGTCTTAAAAGTAGTCCAGGCTGGCCTCAAACTCACAGTATCCTTCTGTGTCAACCAGTGCTGGGATTATAGGTGTAGACCTGGCACAAGGGGGTTTCTTTTAGCTCCTTTCCTTTTGCCACTGATTTGAGACCCCACAGGCAAAGGGAATGTTCTTAGGGACTGGCGAGGGCTGAGGTATAGCTCAGTGGTAGAGCCTCTGGGTCTGACCCTTAGTACTTAAGAAAAAGAAAAAAAGGAAGAGAGAGAAGGAGGGAGGGAGAAGAAAGAAAGAAAGAAAGAGAGGGAGGGAGGGGAAAGAGAAAGAGAGAAAGAAAGAACCAAAGAAAGGTAAGAAAGAAAAGAAAAGAAGAAAATTCCTAAACTCTTTGGCATCTTCCCAAGGCATGACACTGTAGTATTTTCTTTTTTTTTTTTTTTTTTTTTTTTTTTTTGTCGTCTTTTTGAGACAGGGTCTCACTATGCAGTTCAGGCAGGCCTTAAGCTCACTTTGTAGCTCAGGCTGGTCTCGAACTCACAACAATCCTCCAGCCTCAGGCTCCCCAGTGCTGGGATTACGGGCCTGCGCCACCACTCCCGGCTTGTAGTATTTTCTTTGAATTGTTAAAATCCAGCGAACAGATCTAATAGCCCTGCCATTTCTCTCTGTCTGAAACTTGAAGAGATCAGTTGCTTGCTCCCAAGTTTCCAGTCACTTCCACTCTGCCAACCAATTCCTCCTTTTGGCCAAATTTAGGTGCAGAGTGCAGTTCCCCTTCTCACTTCCCCTGCTCTCCAGGAGATACAGAAGCTCATGCCTCTTGGGCCCTCATAACATAGAAGGCACCACTTGGAGAGTGAGCGGCTCAGGACCTGTGGTTGCCAGCAACAGAGACTGGCTGTGCCAAGTCAAGCAAGAGATGCTGTCTCGAACCGGGTGTGGAGGCACAGGACTGTAATACCAGCACTCAGGAGCCTGAGGCAGGAGGATTGTTGTGAGGAAGACTGCTGCAAGTTCAAGATCTGCCAGGGCCATATAGTGAGTGCAAAGCCAGTCTGAACTGCAGAGTGAGATTCTTTTTTTTTTTTTTTTTTTTTTTTTTTGAGACAGGGTCTCACTATGCAGTTCAGGCTGGCCTCGAGCTCACTTTGTAGCTCAGGCTGGTCTCGAACTCACAACAATCCTCCTGCCTCAGCCTCCCGAGTGCTGGGATTACAGGCATGCACCACCACGCCCGGCTAGAGTGAGATTCTGTCTCAAAAGAAAGACAGAAGAGAGATGCTGTCTGGGCAGGACAGGGTGATGCAGGGAAGGTTGGTGTGTGCCAGCTAAGTGACTGGGCAGCACCCTGGAAGGTGGCCAGCTGTCAGCACAGTCATGCTCACACGAGGGAACAGCCTGAGAAGAAGGCTTATATCACAGTGACTGCTGACACTGTCCATAGCACTGCTGCCAGGTGACATCAGAGGTTGTCCCCCCGCCCCCGTGCTGGTTGCTCTGGTTCTTGGTGCATCATCAGGTGGTGGGGTCTGAATTAAGCAACCACCCCCTAATTTTCAAGAGGTACAATGCATTTGCTCTTTTTTATGTAATTAGAACAGGGTCTTACTACACAGATCGGACTTATAGTGATCCTCCTGTTTTTTACCCTCCCAAGCACTGGAATTACAGTTGCATGCCACCATGCCCAGTCTTCTTTTTTTCTTTTGAACAAGGTCACACTGTGTAGTCCAGGCTGGCCTCAAACTCAGTATGTGAGCACCACCACACCTGGCTAGTACTTCACTTTTTTTTATAGTCCAATGCTATCCCACTGCAATGGAGATATAGTTCGCTGGTTGTATCTGAATCTACCTGTGTGCATTCAACCACTCATGGATAGACAATGTACACATACTCTTAAATTACATCTGTGGTGAATACGGATTGACTGTTTTCCTTGTCACTGTTCCCTAAATAATACAAGAATTATTTACAAAGTATTTGTGTTGTATTAGTCATTAAAAGCAATTGAGAGACGACTTAAAGGACATACCAGGTTAGGTTACATGCCAATGTGATGTTTTACGTGAAGGGTTTGTGCATTGTGGCATCAAAGAGGGTCCTGGAGCAGATTCCCCGAGGATGCAGGGGACATGGTACTGTATTCACCATTGGTGGCTCCATTTCCCGGCTGTCATGAATGTGCTATTGTGAACATCTGTGCCAGGCTTTTTTTTTTTTTTTTTTTTTTTTGTCGGGTGGAGGAATTGGCTCAGCCTGCCTGAGGTGGAGCTGGCGCAGCATGTGGTGCCGGGGATCGAGCTGCAGCCCCTGCACCCTTGCCGAAGCTTGGCTAAGCAGGAGCTTTAGGCTGCTGAGCTGTCTTGTCAGCTCTGCGCCAGGTTTCCGTGCGAGCTTGTTTTCATTTCTTCTGGGGAGCATCCTCACTTCCCACCTACTTACCAAGGTTTTGCCCCTCTTGACATTTTCCCCCACTGCATATGAGGGCCCTGCTTTCTCCACAACTTTCCCCTGCTTGTTGTCTGTCATTTTGGTTCTAGCCTTCTTATTGGATGTGAAGCGGCATCATGTAGTAGTTGTGGTTTGCATTTTCCCAGGGGTGAACAACATCAAGCCTTTCATGTGCTTACTGGCCTCTGGTAGATCATGTGGATAAATGGTCAGGGTCTTCACCTTTTTTTTTTTTTGGAGCTGGGATCCCAATATGTAATCCAGACTGACCCTTGAACTCTCTAGCAGTCTGGCATGCAGTGATGGCAGGAAAGGAAGAACAACAAAAAGCAGGTCTAAGAGCGAGTGCTCGTGGGTTTCCTTGTGTCTTCTTTCTCACTGTTTTCTCTGCCATTGCCCTGCTCGTCAGAGCTCGGGGCACTGTCACTCTGGGTATAAGCTGCTGGTGACTCAGTCACTCTCATGAATGAGGGGCTGTGCTTGGAGACAGTTTCCACTGTGATTTGGGGACTTGACTTCTCAACTTTCGAGAAGTTAGGTGGGCGCTTTCCCTTAGTAGAGAAGGTAGGTTGGACAAGTGGACCTCATCACTATTTGGGGAGATCTGGGAGGTGAAATCAATCCCTTGGTTGGGGGGTGGGGGGCTGGGGCCCTGGGTCTTGGAGCAGGGCATTCACAGGATGAGTGGCACCTCGTTGTTGGTGTGGTGACCTTGTAACCATGGTGAGAAGCTGTGAAAAGAAGGAGTCTCTCTAGAGTGTGAACAGGTGGAAACCCAGCTCAGAGTTAAACTGGTAACAATTGGCTCTGAGAGACTTCTCTTCCTCCATATGCTGGTGTGAGAAAAAAAGATTACTCTCTGCTTCCGCCCCCACCCAGCTTGCGGCTAAACTGCCCTAACTGCCAATCAAACCCACACTTCCCACCATGCCTTGCAGCCCGAGTCCCTGCCAATGCTCTGCTCTCTGGTTGAGGGTGGCTTAGCCAGTCACCTCCCAGGTCCAGGGCAAGCACTCTGTAGGCCCTCAGCCCTACCTCCCTGCAAACTGCACCTGATGCAAAAGCCAGGGCCCCGGCATCGTGCTCGGGGGTCGGGGGAGTAGAGCAGAGCGAGCTGCCCTCATCTTCCTTCCCCCTTCAGACTCCCAAGGGGTGCCCCTCTGCAGTCTCCTCTTTGCCATGTGGTACCTTTGGGTGAAGCTGAGTGTGCAACACACTTGCAAGCTTCAGAACTCTGCCGTGTGCAGTGCACACCCTGCCCACTGCCAGGCCCCTCTGGTCTGTCACCAACACTTCCTCCTCTCCCTCCTATTTCCTCACTTCTCAGGAACCCTCAGCTGACCTTGGCCTGTAACCCAGCCTGTTCCAGGAACCACCATTCCTCTTCTGCTTTGTTTTCCTCTCTGAGGAGTTGGGGTGTCTTCCACCCCGCCAAGGCAAGGAGGCTCTGTGAAGGCTAAACCCTACTTCATAAGCACTGGGTCCCACATCCATGCACCTCTCTTGGCCTGCTCTGCCAGGGAGATGATGCTTATCTGACACTTCCCCTCCTACAGAAGATAATTTCATACTGCTTGTTGGGCCCTCCATCTTCTTCTCCCTTTCTCCTTCTCCCCGTCTTCATCTTCTTGTCCTTCTCTTTCTCCTCCTCTGCTTTTTCCTTCTTTTTTTAAATTTTGTTTTGATGGGACAAGGATTTTATTACATTACCAGGCTGCCCTGGCACTCTTGGGTTTAAGCGATCCTCCTCCCTCAACCTTTCCAGTGGCTGGAATCATGCTGTCGGCTCAATGGCCTCATTTCTTGAAAGCGTAGCCATCCTTTCCTGTTTTCCCTTCGGCATCCTCATTTACTAATTGGCCAGTGTGTGCACCCTGGCTCCCGACCTCTCCACTCTGCTGAAACTGCTCTTTGTAAGATCATAACCCTTCCATCCATCCATCCGTCCATCCATCCATCCATCCATCCATCCATCCATCCATCCATCCAGTCATCCATCCATCGAACCATGACTCATGCCTCAGGAACACAGCCCTGAATAAACAGGTGAGGTTTCCCAAGGAAAAGATTCCTTGGGAGCTCATAATTTAGTGGGGGTAGTGGTAATAATTAGCAAGTAGATAATAAAATACCAAGCATTGACACAAGTAAAACTACAGGGAAGAAAAGCAAAATAGGAAAAGCAAATGACAGGAGTGGCTTTAGGTGCACGGTCAGGGATGGCCTCTGAGGACGTGACACTGGACCAGAGGCCTCGTGGAGGCTCAGGGGAAGGGAGTAAGGATGCTCCAGCCTGGGAAGGAGCAAGTGGCACATGCCTGAGACAGGAGCCTTGAGGAGCTCCAAGGACTTTGGAGTGGGTGAAGGAGTGGGGTGGGTAAGGAGAAAGGTTGTGGGTGTGAAATGAGAAGGGCATGGAAAGGATGTGGTCTTAAGGCCTTCAGCTCATGGTAAGGACTCTGGGTCACATCTGTGAGTCATGAAAAGGGATTTCTCAGTGACCAAAACTTGACTTCCCAAATCTTCAAGCTCTCCAGCTGCTTCAAAGCAAGTGACATTAACCTTTGTTCAATTAAAAAATTTTGGAGAGTGTGTGAGTTCAGGATTGTAATCCCAGCAATTGGGAGGCTGAAGCAGGAGGATCACTACGAGTTCAAAGCCAGCCTGAAGTATTCAGCAGGACCCTGTCAAAAAAAAGAAGAAGAAAAAAGAAAGGCATTTTTTCTAACTTCTATAAGGTGGTAGACTAAGGACTGCTTGGGAAAGCACACAAATGTGACAAACCATTTTCTAAGGCTGCCAGCAGCCAGTGTCTTGGAAGCAAGGCAGAATCATAACAGATGGTGACCACCCCCCCAGAACTGTGAACAAAGTCCTGGCGGGACACAAGGAGCCATTGTCTCTCCTATAGTTTCTTGGTTATGGCTGTGTTCTGATCACTCACTTTCCCCATCTCTCCTTCAGTCTCTGACCCACCCAGGCACATCCCTGAGAGTACAGAGCAGGGCTTCCAGAACATTCTGCCTGACATCTCCAGCCCATGCGTGCTTCTCTGTCCACCCAGCTCCTGGGACCTTGTTCCTGGTGTCCATGACTCCCGACCACTCCTCCCTGCCCCTGGCTGTGGTTAGGTATGTGGGCCCCTTCCCCCACCACCAACTGGAACTTGGCACTGACATCTTTTGGCATCTTGTCATCTTCGACCATCATGATACAGTCAGTGTTTCCAGAAGAGGAAGAGGCAGTGTCCCCACAGGGGTCAGCTGCTGGTGTTAGAGGCTGAGGAGGCCATGAGTGCCAGAGCCAGAGTACCCTGTCCCCAGATAGCTGGAGGACAGGCATGAGCCCACTGGGAAGGCCCACTGCCAAGCCCACCCCTCATGTTGCCCAGAGCTCAGGAGTCTTGGCACTGACAAGCTTTCCCAAGATTGGCACTGTGAGGTGTTGAGTGCTGCCCATGTGGGCGGTGGCCTCCGTTCTTTCCGGTCTTGATTTTTGGTTCTTAAAACTCCATTCCAAATGAGGGAAATGAAACTACTGAAGCCTTCCCTTGCAGCCACTGATGTGGGGCAAGAGCATGATGGAGTCCCAGTGAGGGCCCCAGAGGAAATCCCCTCCTGTCATGTGCTGGGGCTGGGAGAAGCAGAGGTGGCACCGGCTCACAGCTCAGCCAACCCAACCACCAAAGTGAAGGCCCAGAAGGAACGACTGCCCTGTTTGTGCCAGGCTGAGTGCCCCGGGCTGGGTGGGCAACTCTGGAGCAGGAGTTAGGAGGGCATGATCTTGGCCTCAGGGTTCCCTTTGGGGTGTGAGGAGCCCCACAAGTGACCAAATATCAGGATGCTTGTGGCACACACTTGTGATCCCAGCACTTGGGGAGGCTGACGTGGGAGACTGGCTAAGAGTTTGGGGCCAGCCTGGGCTGCATAGTAGAGTTCAAGACTAACCTGATACCCTGTCTCAAAAAAAAAGAGAACAGGCCAAAAATTTTAGTTTAAGAAAGAAAAAAGCCTCAACAGGCAAGTTCCAGAAAGTCACGACTAGGGTGGGTCTACCGCCTTTCTTCCTCTCTTCCCTCCTATTTGCTGGGCCTCTTACGCACATTGGACAGTCTGGTTTTTGGAACAGCGTATGATCCCTTCCCTCAGAAATAGAGAGTATAGTCAGGGAAACAAGACAGAAATCAAAAAATTTTGAGACAGGAGGATCATTGCAAGTTTAAGACCAGCTTGGGCTGCATAGAGACCCGATCTCAAAAAGACAAAAAAAAAAAAAAAAAAAAAAAATTCAAAAAACCTTGACACATATGTCACCTTGAGACAGCGGATAGGGCCAGAAAGATAGCTCAGTGGCATAAGTGCCTGCCTTGCAAGCATAAAGTCTGGGGTTTGATCCTTGGTATTGAAAAAGAAAAAAGGCAGTGGATGTTGCAGATGAAATGAAGCCCCATGTGTTCAGAGGAGGAGGGACTGGGTTCTGGGAGGGGGAAAGGCTGGGTAGACAAAAGAAGGGGGGTGACATAGCTTGGAGTGCTCTGCCCCAGCTGGGGTATGTGGGGGGGGTGTGGGGGAATACGTAGGAGAGATGCACTGGCCAGGCAGGACCCCCAGCTTGTGTTGAACAGCAGTTCTCTGATCCCTGCATTAGCCACACAGCCAAGAGGGGGGATCAGAACTCCTGGGGCATCAGAGGAAGGTTGTTTTTGGCTCCAAGGTTTAGGGTCCCATCCACAGAGCAAGCTTGGGTTACAGAGTGATGGGCACTAGCTGGCTGACTACATAACCAACCACCAAGACCTTTTGCTTTTCATTTTCCCTCAATACTGGGAATTGGACCCAGGGCCTTCGCACTGAGCTACGTCTCCACCCCTTTTTAAATTTATTTTTTCAATTTTTTTTCCTTTTTTTTTTTTTTTTTTTTTTTTTTTTTTTTTTTTTTTTTTTTTTTTTTTTTTTTTTTTTTTTTTTTTTTTTTTT